>JASVEL010014153.1:0-23726 GCA_032618575.1 Nicotiana noctiflora
TATGTTACACCCTTTGTGGCTAATAAGTTTGGCATTGAACCTGAATTGATAAGTAAACCCCTTGCGGTATCTACTCCAATAGGAGATTCTGTGATTGCTAGAAGGGTATATAGAGGTTGCACTGTGATAATTTGTAGTCGTCAAACCTCGGCAGATTTATTTGAGTTAGAAATGGTTGATTTTGATGTGATACTCTGGGAATGGACTGGTTGGCCTCATGCTATGCAAATGTTGACTGTCGTATGAAGATGGTTAAGTTTCAATTTCCTGGTGAACCCGTCATTGAATGGAAGGGGAACATTGCTACATCGAAAGGTAGGTTTATTTCCTATCTTAAGGCAAGGAAAATGATCTCAAAAGGTTACATTTATCATCTTGTTCGCGTTAGAGATGCAGAGGCGAAGCTGCCTACTCTACAATCTATCCCCGTGGTCAATAAATTTCCAGATGTTTTCCCAAATGAACTCCCAGGCCTTCCTCCAAAAAGAGAGATTGAGTTTAGCATTGATGTGTTGCCTGACACTCAACCGATCTCTATCCCTCCATATAGAATGGCCCCGGCAGAGCTGCGAGAGTTGAAGGCGCAGTTAAAGGACTTGCTGGATAAGGGCTTCATTAGGCCTAGCACTTCACATTAGGGTGCGCCAGTCCTATTCGTGCGGAAGAAAGATGGGTCATTACGGATGTGTATCGACTATCGGTAGTTGAATAAGTTTACTATAAAGAACAAGTATCCACTTCCAAGAATTGACGACCTGTTTGACCAACTCCAGGGTGCCAAGTATTTCGCCAAGATTGACTTACATTCAGGGTATCATCAGGTAAGGGTTAAGGAGAAGGATATTCCAAAGACGGCCTTTCGGACAAGATATGGACACTTTGAGTTCTTGGTGATGTCGTTCGGGCTAACAAATGCCCCAGCAACTTTTATGGATCTCATGAATACTATATTCAGGCCCTATCTTGATGTGTTCGTGATTGTATTTATCGATGACATTCTGGTGTATTCTCGTTCGGAGGAGGAACATGCGAGCCACTTGCGGATAGTATTACAGATGCTTCAGGATCGTAAGTTATATGCTAAGCTCGCCAAATGTGAATTCCGGCTGAACTCAGTAGCATTCCTTGGCCATGTGATATCTGACGAGGGTATTAGTGTCGACACTCAGAAGATTGATGCAGTAAAGAATTGGCCGAGACCTACAACACCATCAGAAGTTCGTAGCTTCCTGGGGCTAGCAGGATATTATAGGCGATTTGTAGAAAGGTTTTCCTCTATATCAGCACCATTGACTAAGTTAACACAGAAAGCTACCAAGTTCCAGTGGTCTAACACTTGTGAACGTAGTTTTCGGGAGCTGAAGGATCGATTGACATCTGCACCGGTGCTCACTCTCCCTGAAGGAACAGAAGGATATGTGGTATATTGTGATGCCTCAGGTATAGGTTTGGGGTGCGTGTTGATGCAGCATGGGAAGGTGATTTCATATGCATCAAGACAATTGAAGAAGCATGAAAAGAGTTATCCAACCCATGATTTGGAATTGGCTGCAGTAATATATGCTTTGAAGATATGGCGGCACTACTTATACGGCGTCCATGTTGACATCTACACAGATCACAAGAGTCTACAATACATCTTCAAGCAGAAAGAGTTGAATTTGAGGCAGCGTAGGTGGCTTGAATTATTGAAGGACTACGACGTCGAGATATTGTATCATCCCGGTAAAGCCAATGTTGTGGCAGTTGCTCTCAGCCGTAAGTCAATGGGAAGCTTAGTACATATTGATGCAGGTAGATGGGGGTTGACTAAAGAGCTTCATCAGCTAGCCAATATGAGAATCAGATTGTTAGACTCCGATGACGGAAGTGTTACTGTACAGAATACATCAGAATCATCTTTGGTAGCCGAGGTAAAAGCACGGCAAAATGAAGATCCTATCTTACTACGATTGAGAGAGAACATTCAGCAGTGTAAAATTACGGCTTTTGAGATCGGAGGAGATGGGGCACTGAGATACCAGGGCCGATTATGTGTGCCGAATGTAGCAGGGTTGCGAGAAAAGATTATGAATCAAATTCATCAATCCCGATATTCCATCCATCCTGGCTCAACAAAGATGTATCATGATGTCAAGGAGCGGTATTGGTGGGATAACATGAAAAAGTCTATTGCAGAATTTGTAGCCCAGTGTCCCAATTGTCAACAAGTAAAGATAGAACATCAGAAACCCGGTGGATTGCTTCATAATATAGAAATTCCGACCTGGAAATGGGAGGTGATTAATATGGACTTCGTTATTGGATTACCTCGATCTTATCATAAGTTTGACTCTATCTGGGTGATAGTTGATCGACTTACAAAATGTGCTCATTTTCTGCCAGTTAAGACAACTTACTCAGCTGAAGATTATGCGAAGTTGTATATCAAGGAGATTGTTAGGCTTCATGGTGTGCCGGTATCTATTATATCAGATCGAGGAGCTCAATTTACGGCTAACTTTTGGAGGTCTTTTCAGAAAGGTTTAGGCACACGAGTGAATCTCAGCACTGCATTTCATCTGCAGACTGACGGACAGGCTGAACGTACCATTCAGACATTGGAAGATATGCTACGAGCATGTGTTCTAGATTTTAAGGGAAATTGGGATGACCATCTTCCACTCATAGAATTTTCCTACAATAATAGCTACCATTCCAGTATTAAAATGGCCCCATATGAGGCACTATATGGGAGGAGATGTAGATCACCAGTTGGATGGTTCGAAGTTGGTGAAACGGAATTATATGGGCCAGATTTGATTCACCAAGCCATTGAGAAGGTGAAAGTGATACAGGAACGATTGAGGACGGCACAAAGCAGGCAAAAGTCTTATTCTGATGTTCGACGTCGTGATCTAGAGTTTGAGGTTGGTGATTGGGTTTTCTTGAGGATTTCACCAATGAAGGGTGTTATGCGTTTTGGGAAGAAAGGTAAGCTGAGTCCAAGGTATATCGGTCCGTATAAAATTCTTCAACGAATTGGACAAGTTGCTTATGAGTTAGAATTGCCATCCGAATTAGAATTTGTCCACCCGGTATTCCATGTATCTATGTTGAGGAAATGTATTGGTGACCCTTCTCGAGTTGTCCCTATCCAAGATGTTCAAGTTACAGAGGATCTATCATATGAAGAAGTGCCAGTGGCCATATTAGATCGACAAGTCCGCAAGCTGAGAACAAAAGATGTAGCTTCCGTCAAAGTATTGTGGAGGAACAAGAATATGAAAGAAATGACATGGGAAGCGGAAGAAGAGATGAAGTCTAAATACCCTTAACTATTCCGGAATGATGATAACAAGGATGTTGGTGGAACGCAAGATACATTATAAAGGTGAAATGGCTTTATGAGGTAAGCAATAACTTGAGAACTCTCTTCCTTAATACAAAGTGGTGATATGTAAATAATGTCCATGTCCATAATGCTTTGTGTAGCCTTGTGTGGTCATACTTTGAGCTTCACTGCTTGCAAATTTTGCTAGTGACCATTTTATATGGGAAAATTGACCAAAACTTTCCGCTAGAATCCACGATGATTTGGACTCCCATAAACCCTTACATTCGAGGACGAATGTTCCTAAGGGGGGAGGGTGTTACAACCCATATCCACACACATTAGTTCATTCCATAAGTTAGATAACACAAATCCAAGAAGGAATTATCCTTGAGATGATAAGAAGTTAATCCGATTAATCTTAAGTGATACAAGGGTGCATAAGGGTGATTAACAAGTATTAGAAGTTAAACGAATCAAGGATGCTGTAACTCGTACTTTTGGGTAAACCTATAGATGCTTAGTATACTTAGGAGGTCATGATTTAAGGTATTTGAATCATATAATATCCGTATCATAATTCTTGAAGTCAAACGAGTTATGAAACAAAAGTCGACAAAAGTTGTTGCAACTTAGGTTCATAGTTTTACCTAAACTTTAGGTCAAATGTTATTAAGTCTTTATCCCAATATACTTGGAATTACGGGGTGATATACCCACCAAATTGAAGATCTATGAGTCTAGTTTCCAACGCTTTAAACGGTTTAGCAATACGACATTGGAATAGAGAGATATAGACATTTGCGTGAGACTGCACAAGCTGCTAGGTGCAAGTAGGTGAGTCAGCTACTTGGTTAAATGTCGGCCCAAAAGAGGGAATTTCGGGTCAGAAAAGGAGCCCATTAAAAGGCTTATCTTCTGCAGTATATCCCTCTTTATATTTCACAAATAACCAGACCTAAAACCCTGCAAACTTCCTCCCAAAATTATCCACAAACCCTAATTGATTTTCCCTCTCTTTCAAGTTCAAATTGGGGGTAAACACTAGAGTTTGAAGAACCAAGTTAAAGGCTGAGTTATCCAACAACAAAGGTGAGTTTACTGCTATATTTCATACATTTATTCTGCTGTAAATTCATGGTAATTCGTTATATACATGTAAGAACTCACGGGACGGTGATCGGAAGCCGTGAGTTCAAGTTATTCACTTGTAGCGGACTGTTTTGTGGACTGTTTTGTGTTGCTGTTGGGCTGCGTTTTTATTACTGTTTTGTGGAGTTTTGGAGGAGGCAGGGTGTGGAGAAACACCATATATATGTTGGGTTGTGGTCTGCTAGTTCTTCGTAATATTTTTGGGTCATTTGGTACGACTATAGTGGCCGTCATATGTATGATGTGATTAGGTTGTGTGTGGACTGTTTTGGGAGGCTCAATATGTTTATTATTGATGTTGTTTAGGCTGTTTGGTGATTGTTTTGAATGGTGTGAAGTCATATATATAGGGGAGGTGCTGTCCGTTTCATCACAAAATAGGTTGTGATTGGTACATAATAGTTGCGACGCTTAAACGTTAACGATAGTGTCATTTCTCCTATTGTAGACTAAGGAGTCGTGACGTTTGCATAGCTTGAGGTTGTGGCAGTATATACAAGGTATGTGTGGCTGTCCCTTTCCTTCTTTTGCACGACTCCGATTAACATAATGTAATGAACGAGCTTCCAAAGATACTATATTCTTAGAAGCTAAGCAGTACTTACATTGTTTCCCCTCTTATGGAACGATTGATGTTGATGTTGCTTCTCTTATTCTTATGTTATCAATCTTGTTTGTACTTCCTGATTCTTATGAGTTTCATAGTGAAGAGTTAGTCCTAATAAGTTGTACATAGGATACCGACCTTACGTCACTCCGAAAGGTCTGCAAGGTGTTTCCAGGAGTCGAACATGCATTATATATATGTATCTATTTTACTCTACCGAGCCGCGCTATAGTCGGCCGGGTACGGCACCTATTGTGCAACCACTAATCAGTTGGGTTTTACCGAGCTCCACGTGGTCGGGTACGATTCTACCGAGCCTTATAATGGCCGGGTATGTTTTTACCGAGCCTATTATGGCCGGGTACGATATGATGATGATGATGCCCACAGAGGCGTATGTTTTAAAGATTATGTATTTATACATATGTATCATGCATTTCATGTCAGTAGCCCTCAGAGGTACTCAGATGTTACAGGTTGTATATTCTCTATCCCTGCTCACATTGCTGTTCATATTTATGGTTCTCTGCCTTACATACTCAATACTTTATTCGTACTGACGTCCTTTTATTTGTGGACGCTGCATGTCGTGCTGCAGGTCCTGATAGACAGGCAGGTGTAGCTCCCCCATCACAGTAGGTTGTCCAGTTCAGCGGTGATTGGCGAGATCCCTTCTCCGGACTTGCCTTGGTCTTGGTATGCATTTTTGTTATAGACATTATGGGTATGTCGGGGCCCTGTTCCGGCTATGTTGCAGCACTTATGTTCCTTTAGAGGCTCATAGACAAGTGTCGACTCATGTATAGTTTGGTATGCCTTGTCGGCTGGTTTTTGTTGTATAGTTTCTCATTTTAGCGTGGTAGCTTGTACCATATGTATATAGTTTCTTGATTGTCTGGTCATCCCATGTTATGTAGGTTCATGCAATCATATTTTATTGTTGGTTGTCCATGATCCATGTCTACCATTTATATTGGTCTCGTCAGCCCTAAAAGTTAATAAAGAAGGTTAGATAAAATGTACGTTGGTGCTCGGCAAGTATGGTCGGGTGCTAGTCATGGTCCTCCAGTTTGCGTCGTGACAAGTTCGTGAGGTGGTGACTCCACGTCTTGGGTAGAGGATTTCAGTATTAGTTACCTTGAAACTACTTATTTCTATTTTTATAAAGTCTTCCGCACTTGTTTAATTAAGATTATGATTTTTGTTGTTAAATTGAGTATGAAGTATTGTTAAAAACAGGATAGTGTGAATAAAGAGGCTTGCCTAGCTACCACGAGTAGGCGCCATCACGATCCCGATGTTGGGGGAAAATCCGGGTCGTGACAAGTTGGTATCAGAGCTCTAGGTTACATAGGTCTCACCACTCACGAACAAGCTTAGTAGAGTTTGAGAGGTAGGTACGGAGACGTCCGTACTTGTCCTCCAGAGTCTATTGAGTTAGGAAAGAGTCTCTCATTTGTTCTTTCTTGTCGTGCGACTTGTTCCTCAAATACTGATTTAACTTCTACTCTGTCCTTTTGCAGATGGTGAGGACACGCGCTTCTTCGTCCTCTGACCAGCAGCCTGAGCCCCAGGCAGCTCCCATGAGGGGAAGGGGCCGAGGCCGTATCGGAGGCCGTGGTAGGGGCAGAGCTCAGCCCCCGGCAGCTATTCCAGAGGTGGAGCCTCATATTGAGATTGACGAGGAGGTTCCAGTCCCAGCAGCTCCAGTGGGCCCAGCTCGGGTCCCAGGAGAGGCTTTATTTACCCCGGATCTTCGGGAGGCTTTGGTCAGAATAGCGGGGTTTATGGACAGCATTGCCAGAGCGGGCTTATTATCAGTTGCACCAGCCGCTTCTCAGGCTGGAGGAGGGGCCCAGACTCTTATTGCTCGTACTCCGGAGCCAGTAGCTCCTCAGCCTCAAGCACCGGTGGTTCAGCCAGCTGTGGCCACTCAGTCAGGTACCACGGCTCATGCCGGAGATGGAGCGGCCATGACTTCTGATTCTTTATGGAGACTTGATCGGTTCTCCAAGCTGTTTACCACTACATTCAGCGGTGCCACATCAGAGGATCCTCAGGATTTCTTATTTAGGTTCCATGAGATTCTCAAGACTATGGGGATCGTGGAGTCCAATGGGGTTGACTTCTGTGCATTCAGGCTTTCAGGATCCGCCAAGACTTGGTGGAGGGATTATTGCTTGACTCGACCAGCAGGGTCCCCGGCTTTATCATGGGATCAGTTTGCAGAGCTATTTCTGGAGAAGTTTCTCCCTGCTACACAGCGGGATGCACTTCGGAGGCAGTTTGAGCGCCTCCAGCAGGGCACTATGACGGTCACTCAGTATGAGACGAGATTTGTTGATTTGGCTCATCATGCAGTGGTGATACTTCACACAGAGCAGGAGAGGGTCCGCAGGTTCATAGATGGGCTTAATCAGCCAATTAGACTTCAGATGGCTTTGGGAGTGGTGAGTGATATATCATTTCAGGAGGCAACTAATGCAACACGTAGAGTTGAGATGGATCTTGCTCTGAGAGGTGGTTATTCTTCAGACAAGAGGCCTCGTCATTCAGGCAGGTTTAGTGGTTCTTCTTCTGGTGGCAGAGAATCTTTCGACAGAGGCCAGACTTCCAGGCCTTTCCATTCCACCCTTCAGGCTTCACAGGGTGGACCAGGTGATCGTGGGTTTCGTGGGCAGTATTCAGATCAGCCTCTTCAGAGTGTTCGTGGAGGCCATTCAGGTCGTCAGCGCCAGCAGCCCCATCAGCCTAAGAGTTGCTACGGTTGTGGTGACCCAGGTCATTTTGTCAGGTTTTGTCCTCGAACAACGGGCAACACTCAGCAGCGGGGCCCTCGTCCCATGATTCAGGCCCCAGCTGACCCTTAGTTTGCCCAGCCAGCCAGAGGCGGGGGTAGAGATTATAGAGGTGGAGGTCGAGACCGTAGAGGTGGAGACCGTCTAGCCAGAGGTAGAGGTCAGCCAGTTGATGGTCGTCCTAGAGACGTAGCTCAGAGGGGAGGTGCAGATCCCCGATTCTATGCTTTACCAGCCAGGCCAGAGGCAGAGGCATCAGATGCCGTGATTACAGGTACCATTCTTGTGTGTGGCAGAGGTGCTTCAATATTATTTGACCCTGGATCTACATATTCATATGTGTCTTCCTACTTTGCACCGTATTTGGCCGTGCCCAGCTATGCTCTGGATATTCCAGTTTATGTGTCTACACCGGTGGGTGACTCCATTGCAGTCGACCGGGTGCATCGTTCGTGCGTAGTTATATTTGGGGGTCTTGAGACCCGTGTTGATCTGTTGCTTTTGGATATGGTGGATTTTGATGTCATATTGGGGATGGACTGGTTATCCCCATACCATGCTATTCTAGATTGTCATGCTAGGACTGTGACCTTGGCCTTGCCAGAATCACCCCGACTAGAGTGGAAAGGTACCTCAAGCCACTCCGTTCGCACTGTTATTTCCTATGTTAAGGCTCGACGCATGGTCGAGAAGGGATGTCTAGCTTATTTGGCTTATGTTCGCGACTCCGGCGCAGAGGTTCCTTCTATTGACTCGGTCCCTATTGTTCGGGAGTTTCCAGAGGTTTTTCCTTCATACCTGCCGGGTATGCCGCCTGGCAGGGATATTGATTTTTGCATTGATCTGGCCCTAGGCACGCAGCCCATTTCCATTCCACTATACAGTATGGCCCCGCCGGAGTTAAAAGAGTTGAAAGATCAGTTGCAAGACCTTCTGGAGAAGGGCTTTATCAGGCCCAGTGTTTCCCCCTGGGAGCACCCGTATTGTTTGTAAAGAAGAAAGATGGCTCGATGCGGATGTGTATTGATTACCGGCAATTAAACAAAGTGACAATAAAGAATAAGTATCCACTGCCGAGGATTGATGATTTGTTTGACCAGCTCCGGGGAGCGAGGGTATTCTCAAAGATAGACTTGAGGTCGGGCTACCATCAGCTGAAGATCAGGGCGGCTGACATTCCTAAGATAGCCTTTCGCACTAGATATGGGCATTATGAGTTCTTGGTCATGTCCTTCGGGTTGACCAATGCCCCAGCAGCATTCATGGAATTGATGAATCGGGTATTCAGGCCTTACTTAGATTTGTTCGTGATAGTCTTTATTGATGACATCCTGGTATACTCCCGCAGCCGGGAAGAGCACGAGCAGCACCTCAGAGTGGTTCTTCAGACTTTGAAGGATAATCAGCTATATGCCAAATTTTCAAAATGTGAGTTCTGGTTGAGTTCGGTGGCATTTCTAAGTCATATTGTATCAGTGGAAGGTATTCAGGTAGACTCAAAAAAGATTGAGGCAGTCCAGAATTGGCCTCGACCAGCTTCAGTGACTGAGATCCGGAGTTTCTTGGGATTGGCAGGTTACTATCGTTGATTTGTAGAGGGATTTTCTTCTATTGCAGCCCCGATGACCAGGTTGACCCAGAAGGGTGTCCAGTTCCAGCGGTCAGAGGAGTGTGAGGCAAGCTTTCAGAAGCTCAAGACAGCCTTGACCACCGCACCAGTGTTGATACTACCTACGGGTGCAGGGCCTTATACAGTTTATTGTGACACATCTCGTAGAGGTCTTGGAGCGGTATTGGTGCAGGATGGAAAGGTTATCGCTTATGCTTCGAGACAGCTAAAAATACATGAGAAGAATTATCCAGTACATGATCTTGAGTTAGCAGCAGTGGTCCATGCTTTGAAGATTTGGAGGCATTATCTATATAGCGTGACGTGTGAGGTGTACATGGATCACAAGAACCTTCAGTACTTGTTCAAGTAAAATGAGTTGAATGTGAGGCAAAGGAGATGGCTATAGTTGTTGAAAGATTTTGATGTTACTATCTTATATCACCCGGGTAAGGCCAATGTGGTGGCCGATGCATTGAGTAGGAAGTCTGACATCATGGGTAGTCTTGCAATCATTCCGGTCAATCAGAGACCATTTGCTCTAGATGTTCAGGCCTTAGCCAACCGGTTCGTAAGATTAGACATTTCTCAGCCTAGCAGGGTGTTAGCCTGCACGGTCGCTCTTTCTACTCTATTAGAGCGTATCCGTGAAAGGCAATTTGATGACCCTCATTTGCGTGATTTGAGAGATACAGTACAGCACTTGGAGGTGCCACAAAGGTAAATCTAGATGATGATGGGGTATTGAGATTGCAGGGTCGAGTTTGTGTGCCCAATGTCAAAGGGATTCGAGAGTTGATCTTAGCGGAGGCCCACAGTTCGCGGTATTCTATACAACCGGGCGCCGCGAAGATGTACCAGGACTTACGGCAGCACTATTGGTGGCGCAGAATGAAGAAAGATATCGTTGCGTATGTCGCTCGGTGTCTAAATTGTCAGCAGGTGAAATATGAGCACCAGAGACCTGGTGGTGTATTCCAGAGGATTGAAATTCCCGAGTGGAAATAGGAGCGGATCACTATGGACTTCGTTACTAGACTTCCTTTGACTCGGAGGAAATTTGATGCTATTTGGGTCATTGTTGATAGGCTGACCAAGTCAGCACACTTCATTCCAGTATCCGTCTCCTACTCGTCGGAGAGGTTAGCGGAGATTTACATTAGGGAGATTGTTCGACTTCATGGGGTGCCAGTATCTATTATCTCTGATCGGGGAACGCAGTTTACCTCGCGGTTCTGGAGAGCGGTCCAGCGAGAGTTAGGCACCCAGGTTCAGTTGAGTACAGCATTTCATCCTCAGACGGATGGCCAGTCCGAGAGGACTATTCAGATTCTAGAGGACATGCTTCGAGCCTGTGTTATTGATTTCGGAGGCTCGTGGGACCAATTTCCGCCATTAGCAGAGTTCGCCTACAACAACAGCTACCAGTCTAGTATCCAGATGGCCCCGTATGAGGCATTGTATGGTAGACGATGTCGATCTCCAGTCGGATGGTTTGAGCCGGGAGAGGCTCAGTTGTTGGTTACAAATTTAGTTAAGGAGGCCTTGGATAAGGTTAAGACTATCCAGGAGATATTGCGTTCAGCTCAGTCCAGACAGAAGACTTATGCGGATCGTAAGATTCGAGATGTAGATTTCATGGTTGATGAGCGGGTACTGCTCCGAGTGTCGCCTATGAAGGGCGTGATGAGGTTCGGGAAGAAGGGAAAACTCAGCCCTAGGTATATTGGTCCATTTGAGATTCTAGACCGAGCGGGAGGGGTGGCTTACAGACTAGCTTTGCCGCCTAGCTTATCAGCCGTGCATCCAGTTTTTCATGTATCTATGCTTCGGAGATACCACGGCGATCCCACACATGTGTTAGACTTCAGTACTGTCCAATTGGACAATGATCTATCTTACGAGGAGGAGCCGGTGGCCATTCTAGACCGGCATGTTCGACAGTTGAGGTCGAAGAGTTATCCTTCTGTGCGTGTTCAGTGGAGAGGTCAGCCTCCTGAGGCATCGACCTGGGAGTCCGAGTCTGATATGCGGAGCCGCTACGCACATTTGTTCCCCGACTCAGGTACTTCTTTCTTTTGTCCGTTCGAGGACGAACGGTTGTTTTAGAGGTGGAGAATGTGACGACCCAAAGGGCCATCACCTATTTTCCTCACTTGTTCCGTAATTCAGAGGCCTTGAAAACCTCATTCTATGTTACCTCGATTTATGTGCACGATCCGAGCATGTCGCCGGAAAGATTTTGTGATAGAAAATATGAATTCTATGAGAAATTTGGATAAAAATGATATTAATATTGATATAGTTGACTTCGGTCAACATTCTTGGTAAACGGACCCGGACCCGAGATTGGATGGTCCCGAAAGGTCCGTAGGAAAATATGGGACTTGGACATGCGTCCGGAGTCGAATTCTGAGGCCTAGAGCCCAAGTTATGAATTTTTCTGTGAAACTGTTTTTGATGTGATTATTAAAGGAAAATGAATTAATTGACCTTGGTATCGGGCTCGTATTTTGGTTCCGACGCTCGGTACAAGTCTTAAATATTATATATATGCTTTCTGCAAAGTTTGATGACATTTGGATGTCGTTTGATATGTTTTGGACCTTGAGTTATGAAAATCATGAACTTGAGGCTTGATTTGATGAAAACGATGTGATATTGGCAATGTGATCGCACGAACAAGTTTGTAATGTGTTTTTGATGTTGTGTACATGTTTGGTTTGGAGCCCGGAGGACTCGGGTAAAGATTCGATAGGCCACGAGATCAATTTTTCATGTTAGAAAGTTGCTGTCAGCACCTGACCTGCAGAGTTGGGAAATGCGAACAAAAGTTAGCAAATGCGAATTCGCAAATGCGAACAAAAGTTCGCTAATGTGAATTCGCAAATGCGAACAAAAGTTCACAAATGCGAACTTCCCAGTTTTGTGCCTTGGTTCGCAAATGCAAACAAATGTTCGCAAATGCGAACAAATGTTCGCAAATGTGAACTTCCCAGTTTTGCCTTGGCTTCGCAAATGCGAACAAAAGTTCGCAAATGCGAACTTCCCATCCTTAGCTTATTTTTCAAACTCCGGAATTTGGTCGGGGTTCGCAATTGCGAACCCCTGTTCGCAAATGCGAATACAGAGACCTGTAAATCACGATTTCCAGCTTCATTTTTCACATTTCACAACTCAAAAACATCCATTGGCGATTTTTCACGAACTCCCTCTTCTTCAAAGCAATTGTAAGTCACTTTTTACTTAATTCTTTCAATTCCTAACAACATTAAACATGTTTTTCAATAGAAATCAAAGGTTTTCATGGTAGAATTTTTTGTTTTTGGTAGAATATAGGGTTTTTCATGAATTGGGTAATTGGATCTCGAATTGAGGTCCGATTTTGAAACAAATCATATACTTGAACTCGTGGGGGAATGGGTAACTGGATTTTGGTCCGAACCTCGAGTTCCGACAATGTGGGCCCGGGGTCGATATTCACTATTCCGGGCAGAATGTTGTAAAAGTTGTAATTGGCCTTATGAATTAGTATGTTGAGTAGTATTGATGATATTAAATCAATTGTGAAGAGATACGATTGGATTGGAGCCAAATTTGAAAGGAAAGGGCATTGCCACGGATTGAATTGTTCGTAAACATTCGAGGTAAGTGTTTGTTCTATCCTAGCTTGAGGGAATAGGATTATGTGTTATGTGCTATGTGGTCGAGTGCGGTGTATGGGTTGTGGTGACGAGCATCCATACACTGGCGTCTAGCATGATCGTGAGTCGTTGTTAATACTTGTTGTGAGACATATTTGAAGATAAATTGTTGAACCCTTGCCGGGTTGTAGAATTGCTATTGATTGCCCTTGCCGGGACTTTGTTGAAATGATTATTGTGTCCCTTGCAGGGATGGTTCATGATTTGTTGTTTTCATTCCTTGCCCTTAACTGTGATTGTTATTTGGGTGAGGAAGAGTGATAATGCACGAAGGGTGATGTCGTGCCTTGATTTATTATTTTTGCGCGAAGGTTAATGTCGTGTCTTGTTATTGATTATGCACGAAGGTTAATGTCGTGCCTTGATATTGATTATGCACAAGGTTAATGTTGTGCCATGTTTTATTGATTATGCACGAAGGATCATGCCATGCCTTGTTATTGAACCATGTACGAAGGATCACGCCGTACCATGGATGTGAGGATGAGAGTAAAAGCACGAAGGGTGATGCCATGCACTTTATTTGCTTATTTGGTGAGGATGAGAGTAAAAGCACGAAGGGTGATGCCGTGCAACTACTTGCTATTCCTTGACTTGATATTAATTATTTTTCCATTACACTTTGTTTTCCTTGTGGACTTATTAACTGTTGTTAATTGTTGAGTTCTTTTGAGATATTCCTTATTGCGTTATTACTTGTTTATTTTTCGTTATCTTGTGGTATACATTTATATAGAACTGCACAGGTTTATGTGGGTGTCTGGTCCTAGGCTTGTCACTACTTCGCCGAGATAGGCCAGGCACTTACCAGCACATGGGGTCGGTTGTGCTGATAGTGTGAATAAAGAGGCTTGCCTAGCTACCACGAGTAGGCGCCATCACGATCCCGATGTTGGGGGAAAATCCGGGTTGTGACAGGAATATTACTAGAGGAATTATCCTTTGCAAGGGATGGGCATGTTTTTTGATTGTGACCCATACAACCACATGTAATACAAAGTAAATTCAAACCCCCATACATAATAGTTTGTTTATTCTCACCAATGTATAAATGTGTTTTTAATGGCTGGTTTAGCAATACTTCAACACATAGTCTAGCATATTGTCCTCGAGTAGTATTGGAAGTGCAAATATCTATAGATAAAAATTTACCTACTTTCTGTCCCAATTTCTTCAAAATATGATAATCATATAATTCTGTAAGTAATTCTGGCAAACGTAACCATATAGCAGAAGAAGATAATTGAGTTGTTGATGCTTTAAATTTTGTCTCCCATTGCCGGACAGATAAGAAATGATTTAGAACAAACCAAGGCCCTCCCTGTAAAGCATGTATTTTGTTTTCCTCCTTTTGAAATTTTAGAAGAAAAAATTCAGACCCTAAGTCTATCAATGGAATTTTCAGTAGGTTTCCACAGTGCATACACTTTCTGTCTAAGAAGTTGATGCTCCACTTTACGACCAACAACTTTGATAATTACAGCATGTTCCCAAGACTTATAAATCCTATGTTTTTCTTCCACAGTAAGAGGAATGAAGTAAGAAGAATCATTAGGTGCTTCTAACTCATCAGTGTATTCTGAAGCATCAGTAACTGAAGTTGTATGATTATTGATAGATATTTGGGAGGTGTGAGTATTCAAAGTTTGGCTATAGGATTTCGGTTGAGTATTAGAATCAACCAATTGAGGTGGTTGATCAATATTCATATCACATATCATAGGAATAGAAGTATTTTGTATTGAAATTGTTTGAGAATTAATGATGTTAGGTGGTTTTGGTGGAATGATAGGTGAATGAAGGTGTGGAGATGTTGGGAGAGTTTTTTCTTCCATCATGACTTCATGTTGGTTACAACCTAATTATACCTCCGTATGATATTAATACAATTCAATTATGTCGTTTTTTTCTCGATTCGCTTTATGTTGATTTGGTAGTATAATATGTTGTCAATACGTATCATTTATTAATACATATCATTTTCATACTATTATAGGACCTTCAAATTTGCTCTGTTCCTATGACGATTCATCCAAACTATCAAGTATTGTCCGTTTATGTGGTTGTCCATTGGACAGGCAGTGTTACTGTTTATAAACGGATGATAAATACACATTGAAATACGGTAGTAATTTCATATATGTAATCATTATGATACTATTCAACATTCCGATAAATCCATAAATAATATTCATTGATTTATACAATTGTAGTAATATAACGAATAAAAACTTGTAATATTTTCTATGAACATATAGACGTTATGACCCATAGTGTTATACGTCTTAATTTGTTAATATACGTCTATGGATGTCGTATACTCATAAAGTGTAATGCGGTTAACCCAAGTACTCTAATGCATTGAACTACTACCCAATTGAATACTTTATGATATAGCATAAGACTTATGAGTAAGGTAATACGATTGTAGTAGGACGCATCGGCCTACGACAACCACATAAGTCCATTTGACTAATACGATCATATGAGTATAACATTTAACCTAATGTTCCCATATTATTGCAATGTATATATATCCACATAACTTTCCTGAATTAGCATTCATATACTATGACGCATCGGCCTACGACAAACACATAAGTCCATTGGACTAATACAATTGTAGTTATAGGAACTTCCGTTCATATATCGTATTGGGCGTAATGTCATACCTATTGCTAAGTAAATTAAGGTTATACCTACGCATCCTCAAGATATCCAGGATATTAGGAATAGGACGCATGTGACACCTAACATAGACGTCATATGATTGGTCAAAACACCTATTTGGATATTATCAAAGTGCATCTAATTAAAATAGATGCGTACGACTAATTAATAACTTTGACTGTGTCCATATGGTCCACATCTTACTCCCGAATCAACTATGTGAACTTCTGCTTAATACATTATATGTCCTATCAAATGATCCTCATGTTGGAGGGGGTAATGCGTCATCCGTCAAACTCTGAGGCTTAGAAGCACTTTATACTATATCGTGGTTGTTATTTAGTAATTGACCATCTATGAATATTATTTCATTCATATACTAAGACGCATCATCATACGACAACCACATAAGTCCATTGGACTAATACGATTGTAGTCATAGGAACTTCCGTTTATATATCGTATTGGGAGTAATGTCATACGTTCATACTAGGACGCATCGGCCTACGATAACCACATAAGCCTATGACTATAATTTGTTTAGGACAAATACTAGGACAATTTCATTACATCACAATTGGATGATGTAATATTGATACATCATCCAATTTAATTATTATATTAAACCAATACGCATAATGTCACATTATTTATATCGAATTTGTGTAATACTCGGTGTGGGTTTTATACCAAATTCTATAATTACAATCGTATTAGTCCTAGTATTAGTATGCTAATTAGTCATAATTTAGCATGCGTATGAACATATTATCTACTTATGACCATATGAATACTTTTTGTGATTAATGTAGCGGTAAATTTGTGTGGAGTGTTATTGGTACATTTGTAACAGAAATAATCACAATCGATCTTTCCATTCTATGATGTCTCCTACGACCCGTACCCCCGAACAGGCAAAATCCAGAATTACCAACATATCAACGAGGCATCAGATGCGCCTATCATTCGGGGGCGGAAGGGCACGACACCATGAACTGTTGGACGTTGAAAAGAGCAGTCGAAGATCTAATAGAGCAAATGAGGATAGTTTATAAGGGACGAGGAGGTCCCAAACGTGACTAACAATCCTTTGCCCGTTCACAACAATGGGCCATTGATTGGAATGATCTGCGAAGACAAAGAGTTTGATCATGTTGTAAAGACCATAATCGCCATTGCCAATGCAGAGAGAAAGGCTACGACACCCCTCTGTAAAGAAAAGAGGGGAAGAAGTTTGAGACTCCCAATGATGAGTTTGAGAAAAAGTTTGAAACCAGAACAGAGACCCGGGTGCTCCCGAAAAAATGAGATTCTCTATGTCACCCCGAGACCGTCCACAAAAACCAAAAGGGCTCTTCCTAACAACGAAGCCGTGGCTCTTCCTAACAACGAAGCCCAGAGTGTTGTGAACTTCTTGAAGAAATACATCTTTACAAGATTTGGGTAGAAGCCGTGGCATCATTAGTGATGGGGGCTCTCATTTTTGTAACAAGGCTTTCGATTCATTGTTGACCAAGTATGGTGTTAATCACAAAGTCACTACTCCTTACCATCCCCAAGCAAGCGGTCAAGTTGAAGTTTCAAATCGGGAAATCAAAAGCATCTTGTCTAAGACGGTCAATGCAAATAGGACCGATTGGTCCAAGAAACTAGATGATGCGTTGTGGGCTTATAGGACGGCTTACAAAATGCCAATTGGTATGTCTCCCTACCGATTGGTGTTTGGTAAGGCTTGTCATCTTCCGGTAGAGCTTGAACATAAAGCAATGTGGGCCTTGAAAAAGCATAACTTGGAATGGGATGTAGCGGCTAATCTCCGGGTTGATCATTTGAATGAGCTTGACGAGTTTAGATTTCATGCATACTCCAGCTCGTCCTTATACAAGGACAAGATGAAGTACCTTCACGATAAATATGCTCGAAGCAAGGAGTTCAAGGTTGGTGACATGGTTCTTCTTTTCAATTCCCGGTTGAGATTGTTTCCGGGAAATCTCAAGTCAAAGTGGAGTGGCCCTTTTGAGGTAGTAGGTGTGACCCCGTTTGGAGCTCTAGACTTAAAGAACAAGAATGGTGAAATATTTCGAGTAAATGGGCATCGGGTGAAGCACTACTTGGGGAAGCCGGATGACAGCCAGGTGGTGGCACTTTTGCACTTGAAGTTATGGTATGGTAATTTGCGTCATGCCGCGACGTTAAATCGGGCGCTTCTTGGGAGGCAAACCATGTGTTTTTTCTTTTCCTTTGTTTTCTTCATCAGTAGGATAGGATTTTTGAGCTAACAGTGTGTGAAATGTTGCAGGGAGTGTGTTGAAATAATGCAGGGAAATACAGAGTAACAGTTCTCTGAAGTGTGGGCCACGCGGCCGCACTACAAAATAGTACGGTCCACGTAGGTTGATTAAAATATGATCCTGACGGTGGAGGTCCCAGCTTCTATTGAGGACACACTGAAGAAAATCCTGGCCAACCAGGAAAAGATGATGAAGAAGCAGGATACTTTAGCTGAGGCGGACGATTCACATAGCAAGGCACTCAAAAGCCTTGCTAGGGAGCACAGAAAGCTGAGGAAGACCAAGGCCTCGACAGAGTCGGTTGCTGCTATTAAGAAGAGGTGGACAAACTGGTAGCTGACCAGTTGCCCTTTGATCTCCTATTTGGTGAGCCATCCATAGAGCCACAGCCGGAGTAGCCGCAGGAGGAGCTTAGGCCACACAAGAAGAGGAAGCTCCCCAACACTGATGGAGTGGTCATCCGAGTAGCACCTGAGCAGCCTGAGGGATCTCCTAGTGCACCCACAGCACGACCCGCAGCAGCAGATGAGCCTCCTCCAGAGCAGACACCTGTCCCAGTAGCACCACAACAGGTTGGGGACCAGTCTGAGGTCCCCACCACCACAGCGGATGAGGGAGCCAGTCAGAGCCACCCTGTTGATCAGGATAGAGGGGCCATCTATATCCTTTATCTTTGTTCTTTATTTGATAGTTAGCATTGGGGACAATGCTAGCTTTTATTCGTGGGGGTGTGCCCTACTTTTTGATTTTTAGATTGTATATATTTGACTACTTTTAGTACATTCGTAGATGTAGTATATGTATATATTTTAACGCTTTGATCTACTTTAGATTCATTTTTTAACACTCTTTTGATTGTATATATGGATCCATCTTTGTTCATAGTTCATTTGCTTTTTCATCTTTTGGTCGTAGAATCATTAGTTTTTGTTTTAAAGCTTTCAATAAACCCTTGGTTTTATTAATGCCACGGTTCTTTCCAAGGGTAAAGTGTTGTGTGAACCGGGTGGCTCTTCCCTATGATAGATAGCGTGACAACTTTCTTAAAGGTTGAGTCACTTTTTTTCTTTTTTATTCTAGTTTTTCAAACGTTTTTGTTGGTTAAGGGTACCTCGGACGAACTTCACTTGGGCCTAGCACATTTGTCTCCGATCTTATGGTCAAAGACATCAAGTTGTGTCTAGATTGGTGAAAGTTGTGGCCTTGAGAGTCTTGTGTTGATCAAACAACCATCGATTGGTCATATGGACCAAAGCGTGCTCGAATCTATTCCGAGGTTGTTGTGGGCTTTCGACTCCATGTCTTGGTGATCTCTGAGTGTAAGTGTGGTGAGAAAGTAGAATTTTGAGCCCAAGCACCGTACCGATGGTCTAGAACTTGCCCCGAATGTTTGTTGAGGCGAAATCCTAGATGAAACTTGACTTGAGAAGTGAATGTAGGCCACATTTGATCCAAATGAACATATCATGAATCACTCCTTCCAACCTACCAATAAATGAACCTCTTGTCACCCCTTTTGAGCCTAAAACCTTGTTTCTTCATAAACCAAAGTGCAAGCCTATACCCAATTTAAACCTTCTCTTGGCACCCAAAGACCTTCCCTTAAAGTGATTGCAAAATCATAAGTTTGAGGGAGGAAAGACAAGACACGAAAAAGGAAGGCACCAAAGTGGCAAAAAGGCACAAATGCAATAAGAAAAAAGAAAAGGCATGAAGAAAAAGGAAACGAAGAGAAAAACAAGCGAGAAGTTGAAAAAGACCCAAAATGGGGGACCAAAAAGAGTTGATAAGTGAAAAACGAAGAAGGAAAAATGATAATGAATTGATCAAATAGGAAGTGCCAATTGCAAAATGGAAGAGTGCCATGGTGCCTCTCTTTCACCCCTTAAAAAGAGGAAATGCCAAAAAGAGTCAAAAAGGTGTTCCATGAATGAATCAAAAGAAACGCTTTAGGGAACATTGAACCACTAAGAACCAAAGTCCTAACCTACCCAAAAAGCTTTCACAATGACTCCCAAAAAGTCCTATATGATCTCAAGTCGAGAAGAGCCTACATTAGTGGATACTTACATAAAGGGCAAGCCTATGGTACCTAGTGTCGGGTTTAGGGTCTCTTCTTTGAGAGCGCGAGTGTGAAATTCTCCACATTGATATTGAGTGAAAATACCCTAAAAGGTGATATGCACTTGGGGAGAGCCGAGGGTGTGTGAGTTTGGGGTCCACATTAACCAAAGTGCTTGAGAAAGGCTCCTTGATGGATCGAGTCAACCCTCGAAGCTCTTGTGTCACACTTGAACCAAAATGCTTAAAAGTTTTCAAAAAGGTGTCAATGATACATTTGCATTAGGGGCAATTGTTTGTCCCAATTGATGTTTGTGAGGTTACCCCCGGACAAGTAGGGGTGAATTGGTGTCTTTTCTCTGAAGGTTAGGTCTTAGTTTTGATTTGCTTGAGGACAAGCAAAGGTTTAACTTTGGAGGAGATGATAACTAGGAATTTTGCATGATTTTGAACCCCTCTTTACCTTAGCTTAGTGCATAAAATGTGTTTAAGTGGCTCTGAATTACTTACAAGTGCGCTAATTTGCAGGTTTGCGTGAATAGAGGATGAATACCATCAAAGCGGCTCAAAAAGGAGTGAAACCGGCAAAGTGCCAACAAAAAGATGAAGGACTTCAAGGAAGCTTGTGCGGACCGCACTGTTTTGGTGTGCGGCCGCACATGCTGGTTCAGAGACTAAAGAGATTCAAGCAAGAGCTGCGCGGACCGCACTGATTTGGTGTGCGGCCGCGCAGGTGAGGATCGGAGAATCCTTAATTGCAGACAAGACCCATGCGGACCGCGTCCAAAACTATGCGGTCCGTGTTACCGTGCTCACGCGGCTGCATGCCATATCAGTGCGGCCTGCGTGGATGGAGGATCAGAGACTATGCAAGCAGAGTAATTGTACAGTGCGGCCGCATGTCATATGTATGCGGCCTGCGTCACTGTTCCCACGCGGCTGCATGACAAAATTGTGCGGTCCGTGTGCCTGTTCCAGTAGAGGACCTTCAGCAGCCCAATTGCCCTACGCGGCCGCACGACAAAAGTGTGCGGTCCGCACGAGTCCAGCATGGGCATTTTTGTCCGGAAATTTCAGGGTAGTATAAATAGCTTCTTTTTCTTTTTTATGTGAGATTAGATGATACACTGTAGCGGCAGAGCTCGTGGGGAACATTTTACACGCCTATATTAGGCAATTTTGTACTAGTTTGACTTTGAATTTCATTTCCCATTAATTATTATGTCAATTTTAGCTTTAATTTCTTCTTCTTTTTCAATTTCTATGTCTAGCTAAACCCATAGCTAGGGTTGTAGCCCAACCCTAGTGTGGGTAATTGATGGGTTAGAATATTAAATGCAAGGATGATTGTGGGTAATTGGTTTTGGGTTGAATGAATGTATTTAATTTGGATTTTGTGGTTGCAAACATGAAGTCTACATTTGTGGGTTTGGTCTCTACTTGAGAAAGAGGGTCTAAAACCTCTCATTCAATCCCAACAAGAACTTAGGATGGACCCATGAGAATGGTAGTCCCAAGTAACGGGTATAAACCTCGAGAGAGTAATTACCCAACTTGAGCCTAAAGTTGCTTGGGCAAATTAGCCTACCCAATTGGTCTCGAGAGAGTCCATTGGGCAAAATTGTTCTCTCTACCGAGAGGTGTGAGAATGAATGTATAGAGCAACGGCTATCCAAATATCCCATGTATCATCTTCGCATTGAATTTCCATACCCGTTAGTTATTCCACCTAGGCATAAGCTACTTCCCTAGTCCCCTTTATCCCATTAGAAAAATCATACTTAGAAATAGTCTTTAGCATAATTTAGACAACTCAATAGTAATAGATACACTAGATGATATTTTGAAAATACCAAAAATGTTAGAAGACAAACTAGAAGCCAAAACTCAATTCTAGTGCAACACAATTATTCACTCCAAAAATCTAACTCCTTGAGGAAATTGACCCCGTACCACTATATGGGTAAGAGTATTAGTGCCCACTCATACATTCGGGTTGAGTTTGCCACGATCACTGTGGCGTACAGCCCGATCCATGCAAAGGCGCCCGCGCTCACTGTGGGGGTTCAGACTCCGGAGGGGCTCCTACAGCCCAAGCGCAATATCAATATCACACCTGCTGCGCGCAGCCCGATCCATATACCACTGCGGCGTGCAATCCGATCCATGCATGTGTATGCATATGCTCACATAAATCGTCATGCCCTAACATATGGCCCTCGGCCCCAATCAGTCTAACAAATAATCAAGAAAGCCCCTCGGGCAATAGTATCATATTAGCTCACAGCTAAAAATGTCATTAAGACCTTGTGCAAGTTTTTCATAACCTTATAAAAATGCTGAATAGCAAAATAGCATTTAAAACCTTAAATTTAGATAAAAATATGCACACTGTTATCAAGACAGTGATACCAATCCCCGAAGGATTCAAATAATCGGCACGAAGCCCAAGCATGATAATTAGTCCAATTCATGATAATTAATATCTTTTATTAGGATGTCAATTCAATTTCAAGTAATTAGGTATTATTATTCATTACGCGGGACGGACCAAGTCACAATCCCCAATGGTTCTCTACCCCACGCCCGTTATCCGGCGTGCAAGTCACCTCAATACAGCACTAGGATGTGCAAGTCCGAGGTTTACTAACCCTCAGGACATCATTTACAAGTATTACCCACCTCGAACCGGCAAAAACTCATGCCCGCGACGCCTTTTCTCCTCAAACTAGCCTCCACGCACATCGAAACTAGCCAAAACTAGTGCAAATATATTATAATAGGCTAATGGAACATAACCCAATCGAAAGAACACGAAAAATACCAAAAAATTACGAAATTGGCAAAACAAGAGCCCTGGGCCCACATCTCGAAAAATTTTGAAATTCACATTTTTGGAATCCTCATCTCGCCACGAGTCCGTACATACTAAGAACTAGCAAATCCGACCACAAATGGCCCCTCAAATCCCAAATTTAAAGTTTTTTTTGCTCCAAGCCCTAATTTCTTCGTTTTTAGCCATTAAATCATAAATTCCATGGATGCTTCTTGTATAAAAATATGTATTTAACTCATAAAACTTACCTCCAACGATCACCGTCGAAATCCCTTCAATTCTCGTCCAAAAGCTCTCAAGAATGACCAAGAATGGTGGAAAAATTGGTTGTTTTCGCAACTGAAATATTTTTAACATTCTGTCCGGGTACAGTAGCTAACATTATGCGATCGCATTAGCGCACTGCGATCGCATAGAACTGTCACGACCCCAAATCCGGTCGTGATGGCGCCCAGCACACTGCTAGGCCAGCCCGACCAATCAACTACAATTATAGAGCTATGAGCTCGCCTTATCCCATTTAAGCATATCAATTGTAAAATAACAGTGATGTATATATCGAAACAGGGGAACCAAGTCCCAACGCATACCAACTCCCATAGACCGAAGGGTCAAGAGTCATAAGCCTCTACAGAGTATACCAAGTGTAAATAGTGAATATAATTGTGCACAAGTGTGGGATGAT
>JASVEL010014154.1:0-26581 GCA_032618575.1 Nicotiana noctiflora
CAGAACAAAAATACAGACAAACTGGAGAATCAGGTCCTGCGAACGCTGGCAGCTACCTCGACTGTCCAAAAGCACTCCCGAGCCGCAATAGAATCAGCTCCACTGTGATGTACCTGGATCCGCACACAAGGTGCAGGGAGTCGGGTGTGAGTACTTCCAACTCAACAGTAATAAAAGTATATAATGCTGAAGGGAAGAAAACCACAATAGGCACTATCTCATGCTACACAATACAGAACTATCTTTTTATTCCTTTCCAGCATATGTGAGTAAATTATTAAAAATCTCAATTTTTAGCTACTTTCTTTCATAATAATATACCAATACCTAGATACAACCTCAAGCAGTGCAAGTCCGCACTCAAATCAGCCCCTCGGGCTCAGCACTCCTTATCAATTTACACCAGGAGATCTGGTCAATAAGGCAACTAATGCATGTGTGCCAGTAATGTATGAGTGTTGAATGTTATGCCACGTAGTACACGTAAACCAATGTATGTATGCCATGCAATGCATATGACCGCTACGGCGCGTAGCCCGATCCAATTTGGGTACCCGTGCTTACTGTGGGGGTTCAGACTCCGGAGGGGCTCCTACAGCCCAAGCACAATATTAATATCACACCTGCTGCGGCGCGCAGCCCGATCCGTATACCACTGCGGCGTGCAGTCCGATACATGCATGTGTATGCATATGCTCACATGAAATGTCATGCCCTAACATATGGCCCTCGGCCCCAATCAGTCTAACAAATAATCAAGAAAGCCCTACGGGCAACAATATCATATTAGCTCACAGCTAAAAAATGTTATTAAGACCTTGTTCAAATTTTTCATAACCTTATAAAAATGCTGAATAGCAAAATACCATTTTAAACCTTAAATTTAGAATAAAATATTCATAGTGTTATCAAAACAATGATACCAATTCCTGAAGGATTCAAATAATTGGCACGAAGCCCAAACATGATAATTAGTCCAATTCATTTCAACAATTAGGTGTTATTATTTATTACGCGGGATGGACCAAGTCACGATCCCCAATGGTGCTCTACCCCACGCCCGTTATCCGGCGTGCAAGTCACCTCAACACAGCACTAAGATGTGCAAGTCCGGGGTTTACCAACCCCTCAGGACATCATTTACAAGTATTACCCACCTCGAACCGACGAAAGCTCATGCCCGCGACGCCTTAGCTCCTCGAACCGGCATCCACACACATCAAAACTAGCACAAATCAGCACAAATATATCAAAATAGGCTAATGGAACATAACTCAATCGAAAGAACTCGAAAAATATCAAAAATCACGAAATCGGCAAAACCCAAGCCCTGGGCCCACATCTCGAAAAACTTCGAAACTCATATTTCCAGAACCCTCGTCTCGCCACGAGTCCATACATATAAAATTTACCAAAATCGGAGTTCGATTGGCCTTTCAAAACCCAAATTTTCGTTTTCAATATCTAGGCCACAATCCTTCACAATTTCGACCCAAATTCATGAAGATTGATGTTAATTCTACCATAAAATGATGTTTTTGAGTCAAGAAACTTACCTCCGATGAATACCCGATGATTTCCCAGCGTTTTCCCGTGATTTCTTCTCTCTAGGGCTCAAAATTGTGTTTTGGGTGAATGAACCCATAAGCCCTCTGTTCTGCAATTTAATTTCACTGCCAGACCAATTTGTTCTACGCGTTCGCGTGAGCTCCCACGCGTTAGCGATGCCCAGCATCATTTTACTCTTCGCGTTCGCGTTACCTATCACGCGCCCGCGATGCACTGATCAATTTTCCCTTCGCGAACGCGACATGACCCACGCGTTCGTGATGCACATTTCTTCAGCCATCCGGAGGTCCTTCTACGCGAACGCGGCCTCCATCCACGCGAACGCGATGCTTCACTATTTCCTCTTACGCGATCGGGACTAACCCCATCGCGAACGCGATGCTTCCCAGATTCCTTCTACGGGATCGCGGCCGTCCTCCTCGCGAACGCGATGACCAAAGTGCCCCAGCCTACGCGAACGCGGGCCTTGCTCTCGTGAACGCGAAGGCTTAGCCTTCTGCACAGTGATCTGCAATTTACAGCAGATTTTGCCAAGTTCAAAATGCCCGGATGATGGTCCGGATTCACCCCGAGGCCCCCGGGACCCCAACGAAAACCACCAACATACTCCAAAACACGATACGAACTTGTTCCAATCATAAAAACACCATCCTAAACATCAAAATCACCAATTACACACGGATTCAAGCCTAAATTTCTTCAAAACTTTCAAAACTAACATTCAATCCAAAACCCGATCAAACGACGGAAGAATGACCTAAAATTTTGCAGGCATATCCAAAATCACCTAACGGAGCTACTGCAACTATCGGAATTCCATTCCGACTCCCGGATCAAAATCTCACCTACCGTTCGGATTTCGCCAAAATTCAACCTTAGCCAATTCAAGCCTAAAACTACACCGCACCTCCAAATTCAATTCCGATTGCTCTCCTAAGTCATAAATGATCCCCCGAAACTAGTCGAATCATCAGAATCTGATTCCGAGCACTCTAACTCGATAGTCAACTCTAGGTTGACTTTCCATATTCAAACTTCCTTCAAACATGCTATTTGCTTCATTTTCAATTCAATTCACTCCTAACTCACCCGATAGGTTCTAACACTGATATAAAAGCATAAGATATGTAAATGCAAGGTAATGAGGTGGAGATTCCCGTAACGACGGGCCGGGTCGTTACATTCTCCCCAACTTAAACAAACGCTCGTCCTCGAGCGGACTCAGAGTTGTACTAGAAGCAACCCAATAGCTGAATGAAATTACCAAGCATATATTCGGGCGAT
Source organism: Nicotiana noctiflora (assembly GCA_032618575.1). Classification (NCBI taxonomy): domain Eukaryota; kingdom Viridiplantae; phylum Streptophyta; class Magnoliopsida; order Solanales; family Solanaceae; genus Nicotiana; species Nicotiana noctiflora. Next base: position 2,854 of record JASVEL010014154.1, read on the forward strand.
CATACGTCACCTTATCTCACATAAGTCCGAAAACACCATATAGTCAAAATTTCACAGACCAACTGAACCATAAATCACATTGTACTTTCTGAAATCATATGCCTATACTCAGGGTACACTCGAATCCTCTGCAATAACCCATATTCACTACTCCGGGTGAGATCATATGATGTATCGACAACCCAATCACTCGAGACGATAGTCTCTAATCACAACAACCGGCCACAATAACCAAATACTAGCTGAAAACCTCTTTCATTAGATAGAGTCTTATTCTAACACCTCCATATCCTGCCCACGGCAGCTGAAACACGCGATATACCGAACCCATCTCTCAGTTTATCCATTCGTGAATCTATTTCCCTTTTAAAACTGGTACCACAATAGGTTTTGGAGCTAAACCTTGATTTTTACCTTTCTAACAAGCTAAGATCTAATATGCTCCTATTCATTAATGACTCCAACGGTCATTTCGATTATAACACACCGCACTGCTGATAAGACACCTCAACACCGGCCTAAGCCACGACGAGCACAACATAGGCTCCAATAGAAACGTATGCACACACTCGAATCATGATAACTGTCTCCAGCAAATAGAGCTGAAATTCAATTCCTCTGTGCCATCATAACATAGAACTGAGATCGCGTCTCATATTATAGAAATAGAGTACCTGAATCCTCCTCGAGAGGTCATACATCACGTAGCCTTGCCGCGATTCGCGATTCTACCCCAACATTATTACTCATGAAGCACCTCAAGCCACTAAGCTCAAAACGGTTAGCCACGCACAGATCTAGGTCTTGAACCCAAGCAATCAACCTCACCCACGGTGAAACAATTAACGTATGCTATTAAATCCCGAAAGGACACAACCGATGTGCCATTCGCCAAGCGATACTCAAAACGGACTTTTCCTCAAAAGCGAGGAAGTAGTGTATACCAGGTAGCTTATAACTAACTATATTTTCACAATATTCTGTTGCGGCGTGCATCCCGCTCCAATGACATACCCGTGGCGGCGTGCCACCCGATTCAGATACCATACCTGTGGCGGCGTGCCACCCGATCCACGCATAAATCTCGTAAAGTAAATGCATATCGAGTCGAATTTTCTCATTATAGCAAACATATATATACATATAGCCTCAAGCTCGGCCACATGAAACGCATCTGACAACGTTTCTCAATACTGGAACTGAATCAATGGTAGATACCTCTACACTGACATCCGCCACTAAGGTCCAACTGACAAAGCAATGCCTACCAGCCGTCCGCTGGTCCTGGGTACAACTACTCTGTTGGAGCATACTCTGATGCTCTCTACTACGCAATTTGTGCCATTTTCCGACATAGTCCATATCACATTAGTCTAGATAATCTGACCCATGACAACCAGTCAGCAATCAAGTATCATAATCCGAATTCGTCTTATCAAGTTAAGAGAGAGCCTCTAGGGCTTCCGATTTCCAATAATCACAAAACGGTGCCGATACACACGATATACAACCACCGCATAGGCGGACTAACGAGAACTTCAAGTCTCCTACACATATATATCACATGAATCACTATGCCTGATTCCGTATTCCACCGTACGAATACATAACGCACATCAAACGTCCATTCATACCACGAAAGCCATTCAGAAATTTCCTTATGCCATTTACAACTCAATCATCAATATCAATCTAACAATAGGATACCACCACACCACTAAATATTATCAGTTTATATTACCTGGCCCTTTTTGGACCATATTCCCTGCCAAATTACGAGAATAGTAGTACCATTTTCTTAAATCATCAGAAAGATCGATTCTTAATTCACCTGCAGCTGTCCGCGCTGCTCAATAATTTTATTGACTTCCCATATATTATGAACTAATCTCAAAACCTAGAATATACCATTATCAAATTTCCATAACACATCGTGTATACCATAACACACTAAGACAACATGGAAATTCATATCCCTTTCCTCCGCCTCAACATCGGCGCACTCCACTAGTCAAGGACTTTCGTGATCCCATATAGAAGAAAACTCATTACACATTCCACGCTTCGCATACCGATAGGAGTATACTCATTTTCAAACCATGATAAAACACATCACAAAATATTCCTTCCCATTCGTTGCATAAGTTTAACTGCCAGGACTGAGTCCTTATACCCATATCAAGTTACACAACTGCCAGCACTCAAGAGCTTTGCTGCACAATGTCTGCAAGACTTATTACTTCAACCACATACCAGGAATCAATCGTATTCCTTTGTATATCATTCTGGTTTATTAACAAGTTGTTCCATTTACCAAGTTTCCTTTCTGATTCATCTCTAATTTCATATCAGTCTTTACTGTAGCACGACAATGCCTCAACCCTTTTTACCACACAAGACTCGTACACAAGACCACACGGTCTAAGACCCATAGGCTACCGAATACTCTCTCAGTGTTCCCAGAAGTACCACATTCCACCACACTTTATTTTGATGAACTTCCCGTGATTTTTTTTTAAATTGTTATCATTACTTCCCAATACGGATACGTAGAATCCCATCATTCACATGGTATAACACAAGCCTTGATCTTCTCTAACAAAACCGCCATCTTTAGCCACATACACAAATCTTAATGCACCTGACTGTTACAAGCAAAATCTTGAACACTGCAAAACCATTCTCGGGCATCATTCACCTTTATTCAGCTGTAATTCAACTGTCCTATTGAGTAGAACCACTCGTGTTTTGTTAGAACTCTGACATCGCAGAACATGATTACTTACAGATACAATCAGCTATCTTTCTTTTCTATACGGTGAATATTCTTTACCAACATCAGTTCAAAACACCCTAGTACTTCATCAGATCTACGAAGCACCATAACCTTTACCCGAATTTCCCAACATACTTAGAGACAGAATTAACATAGCACAATGCAATTAGTTAATCAATAGCAACCTCCCCAACTTAGCTCGAAGCCATTCATCAAAGCACTTTCAACCACTCATATCATTATTACTCAAGTGATGCCGAAATGTTAAGATGAGATTAAACTCAAGTCATTTACAAGCCTTAACAGAGATTCGAATCATCAAAAATATTAACTCTTTTGCAATTCTTGCATTCATTCACACACAACAGTTACGCCCACTCTTTAGGTGACAAAATCTTTTCTAAGTCCCAAATTTTCTAAAAATTTCGGCAAAGTTTCCTTTGTAAATTGGTCTATCCACCTGCCAGAGAATCACCAAAACCATCCTAGCAATACATTCACAACTCGACAAGACATCACAATGCATATCGACAACATTAGTCTCAATACTACACAAATCATATTATCAAAATTGATACATGGACATGCGCTGCACCTACTCGAATCAAAACATATGTCAAAATACCTCTCACCGCAATACTCATAGCACAACCAATTCAATTTTCTTGAGTCTAAACTCATACTACCACATATAGTGCACTTTACATTTCCGCTAAGAGATAATGAACATATTTCTCATGCCCATAACTTGGGCTACATATCAAATCACAACAAGAACTGAATACCTTACAGCTCTCCCATTAACAAACTGCCATTTGCACAATAGAGATCAATACCGATCGTATGAACTTCATAATACCGGCTCGCGAAATTAGTACCTTGGTGCTCTAGCCATAGACAAAGATCTGGCCTCAAGTCCTCCCGACCGGCCCAACATGAACTCACAGAGATTATATCTCGCCCCTCGACCAGGGAATCGCAAGCCATAAGTCAATTATATTACTGAGCGCTCGAAGCATACACAGACGTGCGGAAGGAGTTTCAAAAAGGTATATCTCAAGCTGAATCAAGTACGCACGATAAGAATTCCAAGAAATGTGAAGTGTTTCCTAAAGGTTCGCAGCCTCCCGAGGATAAGTACAGGCGTCCCCGTACCGATCCACAAGACTCTACCAACCGGCTCAAGACTCATGAGGCCTAGTAAACCTAGGATCTGATACCAACTTGTCACGACCCCAAATCCGGTCGTGATGGCGCCCAACACACTGCTAGGCCAGCCCGACCAATCAACTATAATCATAGAGCTATGAGTTCGCCTTATCCCATTTAAGCATATCAATTGTAAAATAACAGTGATGTATATATCGAAACAGGGGAACCAAGTCCCAACGCATACCAACTCCCATAGACCGAAGGGTCAAGAGTCATGAGCCTCTACAGAGTATACAAAGTGTAAATAGTGAATATAACTGTGCACAAGTGTGGGATGATCAGAACAAAAATACAGACAAACTGGAGAATCAGGTCCTGCGAACGCTGGCAGCTACCTCGAACTGTCCAAAAGCACTCCCGAGCCGCAATAGAATCAGCTCCACTGTGATGTACCTGGATCTGCACACAAGGTGCAGGGAGTCGGGTGTGAGTACTTCCAACTCAGCAGTAATAAAAGTAAATAATGCTGAAGGGAATAAAACCACGATAGGCACTATCTCATGCTACACAATACAGAACTATCTTTTTATTCCTTTCCAGCATATGTGAGTAGATTATTAAAAATCTCAATTTTTAGCTACTTTCTTTCATAATAATATACCAATACCTGGATACAACCTCAAGCAGTGCAAGTCCACACTCAAATCAGCCCCTCGGGCTCAGCACTCCTTATCAATTTACACCAGGAGATCTGGTCAATAAGGCAACTAATACATGTGTGCCAGTAATATATGAGTGCTAAATGTTATGCCACATAGTACACGTAAACCAATGTATGTATGCCATGCAATGAATATGACCGCTACGGCGCGTAGCCCGATCCAATTTGGGTACCCGTGCTCACTGTGGGGGTTCAGACTCCGGAGGAGCTCCTACAGCCCAAGCACAATATTAATATCACACCTGCTGCGGCGCGCAGCCCGATCCGTATACCACTGCGGCGTGCGGTCCGATCCATGCATGTGTATGCATATGCTCACATGAAATGTCATGCCCTAACATATGGCCCTCGGCCCAATCAGCCTAACAAATAATCAAGAAAGCCCTACGGGCAACAATATCATATTAGCTCACAGCTAAAAATGTTATTAAGACCTTGTTCAAGTTTTTCATAACCTTATAAAAATGCTGAATAGCAAAATACCATTTTAAACCTTAAATTTAGAATAAAATATTCACAGTGTTATCAAAACAATGATACCAATCCCTGAAGGATTCAAATAATTGGCACGAACCCCAAACATGATAATTAGTCCAATTCATTTCAACAATTAGGTGTTATTATTTATTACGCGGGATGGACCAAGTCACGATCCCCAATGGCGCTCTACCCCACGCCCGTTATCTGGCGTGCAAGTCACCTCAACACAGCCTAAGATGTGCAAGTCCAGGGTTTACCAACCCTCAGGACATCATTTACAAGTATTACCAACCTCGAACCGACGAAAGCTCATGCCCGCGACGCCTTAGCTCCTCGAACCGGCATCCACGCACGTCAAAACTAGCACAAATCAGCACAAATATATCAAAATAAGCTAATGGAACATAACTCAATCGACAGAACTCGAAAAATATCAAAAATCACGAAATCGGCAAAACCCGAGCCCCGGGCCCACATCTCGAAAAACTTCGAAACTCATATTTCCAGAGCCCTCGTCTCGCCACGAGTCCATACATATAAAATTTACCAAAATTGGAGTTCGATTGGCCTTTCAAAACCCAAATTTTCGTTTTCAATATCTAGGCCACAATCCTTCACAATTTCTACCCAAATTCATGAAGATTGATGTTAATTCTACCATAAAATGATGTTTTTGAGTCAAGAAACTTACCTCCGATGAATACCCGATGATTTCCCAGCATTTTCCCGTGATTTCTTCTCTCTAGGGCTCAAAATTGTGTTTTGGGTGAATGAACCCGTAAGCCCTCTGTTCTGCAATTTAATTTCACTGCCAGACCAATTTGTTCTACGCGTTCGCGTGAGCTCCCACGCGTTCGCGATGCCCAGCATCATTTTACTCTTCGCGTTCGCGTTACCTATCACGCGCCCGTGATGCACTGATCAATTTTCCTTTCGCGAACGCGACATGACCCACGCGTTCCCGATGCACATTTCTTCAGCCATCCGGAGGTCCATCTACGCGAACGCGGCCTCCATCCACGCGAACGCGATGCTTCACTATTTTCTCTTACGCGATCGCGACTAACCCCATCGCGAACGTGATGCTTCCCAGATTCCTTCTACGCGATCGCGGCCGTCCTCCTCGCGAACGCGATGACCAAAGTGCCCCAGCCTACGCGAACGCGGGCCTTGCCCTCGCGAACACGAAGGCTTAGCCTTCTGCGCAGTGATCTGCAATTTACAGCAGATTTTGCCAAGTTCAAAATGTCCGGATGATGGTCCGGATTCACCCCGAGGCCCCCGGGATCCCAACGAAAACCACCAACATACTCCAAAACACGATACGAACTTGTTCCAATCATGAAAATACCATCCTAAACATCAAAATCACCAATTACACACGGATTCAAGCCTAAGTTTCTTCAAAACTTTCAAAACTAACATTCAATCCAAAACCCGATCAAACGACGTCCGAATAACCTGAAATTTTGCAGGCATATCCAAAATCACCTAACGGAGCTACTGCAACTGTCGGAATTCCATTCCGACTCCCGCATCAAAATCTCACCTACCGTTCGGATTTCGCCAAAATTCAACCTTAGCCAATTCAAGCCTAAAACTACACCGGACATCCAAATTCAATTTCGATTGCTCTCCTAAGTCATAAATGATCCGCCGAAACTAGTCGAATCTTCGGAATCCGATTCCGAGCACTCTAACTCGATAGTCAACTCTAGGTTGACTTTCCATATTCAAACTTCCTTCAAACATGCTATTTGCTTCATTTTCAATTCAATTCACTCCTAACTCACCCGATAGGTTCTAACACCGATATAAAAGCATAAAATATGTAAATGCAAGGTAATAAGGTAGAGATTCCCGTAACAACGGGCCGGGTCGTTACAAGAATAAATTTTCCGGGCACTATAGCTAAGCTTATGCGATTTCATAGAACAAAATCCTGGGTACTGTAGCTAACACTATGCGATCGCATAGAACAAAATTCTCTGCAATTTTTCTGCTGTATTTTCAACTTAAAAATTCTCGTTACCCATTCGAAATCACCCCGAGACCCCCGGGGCCTCATCCAAAAATACCAATCGTCATTCAAACACATTCAAGTTACCCATTCAAACTTGTTCCAATCGTCAAAACACATTCAACATCACTAAAATCATTAAATTACCATGGATTCAAGCCTAAGTTTCATCGAAATCTTTCGAAACCTATATTCTATCAAAAACCCGACCAAACGATGTCCGAATGACCTGAAAATTTGCAGACATATCCAAAATCACCTAACGAAGCTACTGCAACTGTCAGAATTCCATTCAGACTCCCAGATCAAAATCTCACCTATCGATCGGATTTCGCCAAAATTCCAACTTAGCCAATTCAAGCCTATTTCTACGCCGGACCTCCAAATTCAATTTCGATCGCTCCCCTAGGTCAGCAATCAGCTCCCGAAGCTATCCGAATCACCGGAATTCAATTCCGAGCTCTCTAACCATATAGTCAACTTAAGGTAGACTTTTCATAAACAACCTTCACTCTAGAAGGCTATATGCCTTATTTCCAACCAGAATTAATCCGAATTCACTCGATAGACTCTAACACAGGTATAACAACATGAAAACACTTAATGAGGGGAAAACAGGGCGGTAACTCACGTGACAACGGACCGGGTCGTCACATTCTCCCCAACTTAAACAAACGCTCGTCCTCGAGCGTACCAGAGTTGTACTAGAAGCAATCCAATAGTTGAATGATCTTACCAACCATGTACTTGGGTGATACCACGTCACCCTATCTATCATAAGTCCGATACACACTATAGCTAGAATTTCACAGCCCATCCGTACCATAGACCACATTGCACTTTTCGAAATCACATACCAATCCTAATCTCATGCCTATACTCGGGATACACACGATCCAACTGTAATAGCCCATACTCGCCACTCCGGGTGAGATCATATGATGTATCAAAGCTCAAGACGATGGTCTCTAATCACAACAATTGGCCACAATAACCAATTACTAGCAGAAAAACCTTTCTCATTAGATAGAGTCTCATATCCTGCCCACGATAACCGAACATGCGATATATCGAATCCATCTCTCAGGTTAACCATTCATGAATCCATTTCCCTTTTAACTGATACAACAATAGATTTTGGAGCCAAATCTCGATATTACCTTTCTAACCAACTAAAATCACATATGCTCGCTCTCATTAATGACTCAAATGATCATTTTGGTTACAACACACCGCACTGGTGATATGCCACCTCAACACCGGCCTAATCCGCGACGAGCACAACACAGGCTCCAATAAGAAACGTTTGAACATACTCAAATCATGACAACTGACTCCAACAACAGAGCTGTAATTCAATTCCTCTTTACCATCATAACATAGAACTGAGATCCCGTCTCACATCATAGGAATAGGGTACATGACTCCTTCTCGAAAGGTCATAACATCACGTGGCCTTGCCATGACTCATGATTCTATCCAAATACTATTACTCACGAAGCACCTCAAGTTATCATGCTCAGAGCTGTCAGCCACGCACAGATCTAGGTCTGAACCGAAGTGATCAATCTCACTCATGGTGAAACAATTAATAGTTGCTATCAAATCCTAAAAAGACACAACCAATATGCTATTCGCCGAGCGGTACCCAATTCGGACTTTTTCTCAGAAGCTAGGAAGTATTGTATACAAGGTAACATATAACTAAGTCTATTTTCACATTACACTGTTGCGGCATGCAACCCGCTCCAATGACATACCCGTGGCGGCGTGCCACCCGATCCAGATACCATACCTGTGGCGGCGTGCCACCCGATCCTAATACCATACATGTGGCGGCGTGCCATCCGATCCAGATACTATACCTATGGCGGCGTGCCACCTGATCCACACATAAATCTAGCAAAAGGGAACGCACATCGGGTTAAGTTGCTCATTACAACAAACATATATATATATAGCCTCAAGCTCGGCCACATGAAACGCATCCGACAAAGTTCCTCAGTATCGGAACTGAATCAATGGTAGATACCTCTACACTGACTTCCGCCACGAAGGCCCAACTGACAAAGCAATACTTACTAGCCGTCCGCTGGTCATGGGATATAACTACCCTGCTGGAGCATGATCTGATGCCCTCTGCCATGCAGTTTGTGACATTTTTCTGACATAGTCCATATCACATCAGTCTAGACAACCTGTCTTATGACAACTAGTCTGCAATCATATATCATTATTCAAATTCCTCATATCAAGTAAGGAGAGAGCCACTAGTGTTTCCAATTTCCAACAACCGCTAAACAATGCCGATCCACTCGATATACCACCATTGCGTAGGCAGATTACGAGAACTTCTAGTTTGCAACACATATATTACACATGGATCACTATGCCTGATCTCACACTCCACCGTACGATTACATAACACACATCAAGCATCTATTCATACCAGGAAAGCCATTCAGAAATTTCCCTATGCCATTAAAACCTCAATCATCACCACCAATCCAACAAGAGGATACTACAATACCACTAGATATTATCAGTTTACATTACCTTGCCCTTTTGACCATATACTCTGCCAAATCACTAGAATAGTAGTACCATTTTCCTTAATCACCAGAAAGATTGATTCTTAGATTATCTGTAGCTGCCCACGTTGCTTGAGAATTTTAATGAATTCCCATATGGAAGAAAAATGATTACACATTTCATGCTTCGCATACCGACAGGAAATATACTCATTTTCAAACCATGGTAAAACACATCACAAACTCTTTCTTCCAATTCATTGCATAAGTTTAACTGCCAGGACTGGGTCCTTTTACCCACGTCGAGTTACGCCACTGCCAGCGCTCAAGAGCTTTGTTGCACCACATCTGGAAGACTCATTACTTCGAACACATACCAGGAATTAATCGTATCCTTATCATAGCGTTTCAGTTTATTAACAAGTTGTTGTATTTATCTAATTCCTTTCTGATTCATCTTTAATTTCATATCAGTCTTTACTATAGCACGACAATGCCCCAACTCATGTTACCACACGAGACTCGTACATAGGACCACACGGTCTAAGACCCACAGGCCATTGAGTACTCTCTCAAATGTTTCCCAGAAGTACCACATTCTTCAATACTTTGTTTTGAAGATCTTCCTGCGATTTGAATTCGTTATCGTTACCTTCCAATATTGATACATAGAGTCCCTTCATTCACATAATATAACACAAGTCTTGATCTTTTCTAACGAAACCGTCGTCTAGCCACATACACGATCTTAAGACACCTGACTGCTACAAGCAAAATCTTGAACACCGCAAAATCATTCTCGGGCGTCAGGCACCCTTATTCAGCTGTAGTTCAACTGTCTTATTGAACAGAACCACTCGTGCCTTGTTAGAACTCTGACATCGCAGAACATGATTACCTACAGATACAATTAGCTATCTTTCTATTCTATACATCGAACATTCTTTATCAACAGCAGTTCAAAACATCCTAGTATTTCTTTACATCCACGAAGCACCATAACATTCATCAGAATTTTTCCCCACATACTTAAAGACAGTACCAACATAACACACAACCGTGCAATTAGTTAATTAATAGCATCCTCCCCAACTTAGCTCGAAGCCATAAATCAAAGTACTTTTAACCACTAATAGCATTATTTCTCAAACGATACCGCAATGTTACGATGAGATTAAATTCGGGTCATTTACAAGCTTTGGCGGAGACTCGAATCATCAGAAATATTAATTCTTTTGCACTTCTTGTATTCATTCACACACCACAGTTAAGCCCATTCCTTAGGTGACAAAATCTTTTCTAAGTCTCAAATTTTCCAAAAATTTCGGCAGAGTTTCCTTTGTAATATGGCCTATCCACCTGCCAAAGAATCACCAAAAACATCCTAACAATACATCGGCAATTTGACAAGACATCATAATGCACATAGCACAACACATTTGATCTTTCTGAGTCTGAACTCATACTACCACACGTAATGCATTTTACCTTTCCACTAAGAGACATGAACATATTCACCACACCCATAGCTAGGGCTACACAATGAATCACAATAAGATTCTAACACCTAACAGCTCATCCATTATCAAGCTGCCATTTCCACAATTTGGGACAATACTGGTCATATAATTTCATAATACCAGCTCGCAGAATCAACACCTTGGTGCTCAAGCCATAGACAAGGATCTTGCCTCAAGTCCTCCCGACTGGCCCAACATAAACTCACGGAGATCATATCTCTCCCCTCAATCAGGGAATCACAAGCCATCAAGGCAATTATATTACTGAGCGCGCATACATGTGTATGGAAGGAATCTTCAAGAATTACATCTCAAGCTGAATCAAGTACGCACGATAAGAATTCTAAGAAATGTGAAGTGTTTCCTAAAGGTTTGCAGCCTCCCGAGGATAAGCAAAGGCGTCCCCGTACCGATCCACGAGACTCTACCAACCGGCTCAAGACTCATGAGGCCTAGTAACCTAGGCTCTGATACCAACTTGTCACGACCCCAAACCCAGTTGTGATGGCGCCCAACACACTGCTAGGCCAGCCCGAACAATCAACAGAAAACATGGAGCTATCAGCTCTCATTTAACCTCATTTTAAGCATAAACGACGATAGGATATTAATAAAGAAATACCCAAACACCGGGGTTAGACATCCCAAACCAATACAACCTCCCAACGGAACAGGAGTCACAAGTCATGAGCCTTTACCAGAATTTATAAACTGTGATAGTGTATTCAACTGTGCACAAGTGTGGGATAGACAGAAAAAAAATAGAGATAAAATGGAGAGTAAGGTCCTGCGGACGCTGGCAGCTACCTCGACTGTCCAATTGCAACTCCCGAGCAGCTATAGAATCAGCTCTGTTGTAATGTACCTGGATCTGCACATAAGGTGCGGGGAGTCGGGTGTGAGTACTTCCAACTCAGCGGTAATAAAAGTAAATAATGCTGAAGAAAAGGAAACCAGACAAAGCACTATCTCATGCTACAAAATACAGAACTATGCTTAAACTTCAATACACTATCATTTTATTCCTTTTCAGCATATGTGAGTAGATTATTTAGAAATCTCATTTTCAGCTTTCTTTCTTTCATGATAACATACCCATACCTAGGTACAATCTCAAGCAGTGCAAGTCTACGCTCAAATCAGCCCCTTGGGCTCAGCACTCCTTAACAATTGCCACCAGGGGGTCTGGTCAATAAGGCAAATAAAGCATGTATGCCAATAATGTATGAGTGCTATATGTTATTCCACGTAGTACATAGAAACCAATGTATGTATGTCATGCAATGCATATGACGCTATAGAGTACAGCCCGATCCATGCAAAGGCGCCCGCTCACTGTGGGGGTTCAGACTCCGGAGGGGCTCCTACACCCAAGCGCAATATCAATATCACACCTGCTGCGGCGCGCAACCCGATCCATATACCACTGTGGCGTGCAGTCTGATCCATGCATGTGTATTGATATGCTCACATATGTCACGACCCTAGTTCACCAATCGTGAACATGTCATGACGGCACCTAGTCCCCACGACTAGATAAGCCTAACACGTTGCGGATTTTACAAGTTTATGAACATTTAATAAGAATTAGCAGAAAATAATAACAAAGGAATGTAATCTGTGCCGCTTGACACATACATCCATCAAATACACTGTATAACACACCACCAAGACCCGGAATCCCACGGGTAACACAGACTAAAAGAGAGTATACAACTGTGTCTCTATGTGTGAAGAGTATCTAACAAAGACATGAAAGAAAACATCTACTAATACTATCAGAATAGAAGGAAGGCCTCCGGATCCGCGGACGTAGCAGATCATACCTCGAGGTCTTCCAAAATGCTGCTGAATCACCTAATATGAGCCTGTCCTGATGTACCTGGATCTGCACAACAAAAGTGTGCAGAAGAGTAGCATGAGTACACCACGGCGGTACTCGGTAAGTGCCAAGCCTAACCTCGATGGAGTAGTGACGAGGAAGGTTAGGGCCATACTGAGAAAACAATAATATAATGATGATAATAATAAGCAGTTTAAATGACAACAATTCCGGAATAACAACAATAAAATGATTACTGCAACCGTCTACAATTAAGCTAACAACAAGTAACCAACTCAATAAAACAAGTCCAAGACCTGTGGGAATTGAACCCACAGTCCCATTAACAACACCCCTGGGTCTCCAGGAATCGAACCCGCCGCCCATGTCTCAATAATATCTCAATAACTCGGGATCTCCGGGAATCGAACCCGTAGTCCCTACCAATAACTCGGGATCTCGGGAATCGAACCCGTAGTCCACATCTCAATAAATCTCGGGATCTCCGGAATCGAACCCGCAGTCCACATCTCAATAAATCTCGGGATCTCCGGGAATCGAACCCGCGGTCCACATCTCAATAAATCTCGGGATCTCCGGGAATCGAACTCGCAATCCACATCTCAATAAATCTCGGGATCTCCGGGAATCGAACCCACAGCCCCGGGATCTCCGGGAATTGAACCCGCAGTCCACAAACACAGCAAGTAAAGGAATACACAGAGAGAAATATAATATGCTTAACTATAACTTCACCGATAAACAGCGCCAGCGATTACCAAGAAAACTCAAGTAAGACAATTAGGCAACTAGACAGTTAAATACTACCTAATCATGCTTTTCTAACTGCTACCGAGTAGGAATATCGAATTTAACAGCTAAAAACAGGAATATCACTCATCGAACATTTTAAGTAAAGTATGTGTTCAACAACCGGCGCATGTACACGCCCGTCACCTCGCGTACAAGGCATTTAAAGTATCACATAATATCCTAGGGGTGAAAGTCCCCCACACGAGGTTAGACAAGCCACTTACCTCGACTCCGGTACAAAACCGCTAAGAGACAACTCTCTTGCCGCGAATGTCGGCCTCCATATGCGTAGTATCTAATAAAAATCAATAGAATCATATCAAAATAGGCCAATTGGGCATTACCCAACCAAAACAATTCAAAATACACCAAAACCCACAAGTTGCCAAAACCCGACTTTCGGTACGCTTCTCGAAAAATTACGAAAGTTATATATTCGGGTTCCTTATCTCAACACGAGTCCGTTCATATAAAATTTATCAAAATCGGACTCCGTTTGCCCATTCAAATCAAAGATTTCCTAAAATTTAGGCCTAGGGCTCAAACCCTCCATTAATCCTCCATTAACAGTGAAATAATCATGGAGAAACATCAAAATAAAGTTCTTATATTTACCTCCTTGATGAGACGAGAACAACACCGCAAAAATCACCTCAATCGGAGCTCTAGAACTCAAGATATGCCCAAAATACTAAACTTCTCGGTTTTAAACACTGACCAGGCCTATTGTCCGCTTTTGCGGAAACTTTCGCATAGGCGGGACTGCTTTTGCGGTTCTATTTCCGCTTTTGCGGTTCCGCATGCACGGTCAAATTCCGCTTCTGCGGTTCTGACAGATACCAGCATTTTTCTCGGCACGAAAATGAGCATAACTTCCTCATACGATGTCCAAATTCGACGATTCTTTTTGCTATGGCTCCGAAATTACGATACGGATCTAATGGTTCAAACAAAACTGAATTTGAAGATCATTTACCTAATATGGTACCCCTTTATGTTCAAAGAAGCAAAGGTTGAAACATCAAATAAGAGCGTGATCACAACCCGAAACACACCCGAGGCCCCGAGACCCCAATCAATCATACCAACCAACCCCAAAACACATTACGGACTTGCTCGAGGCCTCAAACCACATCAAACAACTCTAAAACCATGAATTACACCCCGATTCAAACTTTATGAACTTTGAAGTTTCCAACTTCTATTTCCGATGCCGAAACCTATCAAACCGCATCCGATTGACTTCAAATTTTGCACACACGTCCAAAATGATATATCGAAGCTACAGAAACTTTCGGAATTCCATTCTGACCCTCGGATCAAAATCTCACCTATCAACCGAAATTCGCCAAAATACTAACTTTGCCAATTCAAGCTTAATTCTACACCGATCATCACAAAAATATTCCGGACACACTCCTTAGTCCCAAATCACCTAACGAAGCTATCCGAACCATAAGATTTGCATTTTGAGTCCGATATCAAAATTTCCACTTCCGGTCAAATTTTCTCAAAAACCTTCAATTTTGTATCTTTAGCCAAACGACTCCAAAATGACCCACGGACCTCCGAATTCACTTCCGATCGCGCTCCCAAATCCAGAATAACCATACGGAGCTACTCCCGGTCTCGGAATCCCAAACGGACATCAATAACACTAAAATGCATTTTAAGCCAAATTGATGCAATTTCTTCTAAAATGCTATCTTCCATAATATGCGCCAAAACGCTCCCGGGTTATCCAAAACCCAATCCAGGCATACGCCCAAATCCGAAATCATCATATGAACTTGTTGGAACCTTCAAATCTCAATTCCTAGGTCGTATACTCAAAATTCCAATCCTAGTTCATTTCTTCAATTTTAAGCTTTGGAAATGAGAAATTTTCATTTAAATTTGACTCCAAACTTCTTGAATTTTAATTCGACCATACACACAAGTCAATATACTTGAGATGAAGTTGCTCATGGCCTCAAACTGCTGAATGACGCGCCGTATCTCAAAACGACCGGTTGGGTCGTTACAACATAAATCTTCATGCCCTAACATATGGACCTCGACCCCAATCAGTCTAACAAATAATCAAGAAAGCCCCTCGGGCAACAGTATCATATTAGCTCACAACTAAAAATGTCATTAAGACCTTGTGCAAGTTTTTCATAACCTTATAAAAATGCTGAATAGCAAAATACCATTTAAAACCTTAAATTTAGATAAAAATATGCACAGTGTTATCAAGACAATGATACCAATCCCCTGAAGGATTCAAATAATCGGCACGAAGCCCAAGTATGATAATTAGTCCAATTCATGATAATTAATATCTTTTATTAGGATGTCAATTAAATTTCAAGTAATTAGGTATTATTATTCATTACGCGGGACGGACCAAGTCACAATCCCCAATGGTGCTCTACCCCATGCCCGTTATCCGGCGTGCAAGTCACCTCAATACAGCACTAGGATGTGCAAGTCCGGGATTTACTAACCCTTAGGACATCATTTACAAGTATTACCCACCTCGAACCGGCGAAAACTCATGCCCGCGACGCCTTTGCTCCTCAAACCGGCCTCCACGCGCATCGAAACTAGCCAAAATTAGTACAAATAAATCATAATAGGCTAATGAAACATAACCCAATCGAAAGAACACGAAAAATACCCACCTCGCCACGAGTCCGTACATACTAAGAACACCCAAATCGGACCACAAATGGCCCCTCAAATCCCAAATATAAAGTTTTTTTGCTCCAAGCCCTAATTTCTTCATTTTTAGCCATTAAATCATAAATTCCATGGATGATTCTTGTATAAAAACATGTATTTAACTCATAAAATCTACCTCCAATGATCCCCGCCGAAACCCCTTCAATTCTCGTCCAAAAGCTCTCAAGAATGACCAAGAATGGTGGAAAAATTGGTTGTTTTCGCAACTGAAATGTTTTGAACATTTTGTCCGGGTACTGTAGCTAACACTATACGATCGCATTAGAGCACTGCGATCGCATAGAACAAATTTTTCGGGCACTATAGCTAAGTCTATGCGATTGCATAGAACAAAATCCTGGGTACTGTAGCTAACACTATGCGATCTCATAGAACAAAATTTTCGGGCACTGTAGCTAAGTCTATGCGATTGCATAGAACAAAATCATGGGTAATGTAGCTAACACTATGCGATCGCATCAGAGCATTGCTATCGCATAGAACAAAATTCACTGCAATTTTTCTGCTATATTTTTCAACTCAAAAATTCCCGTTAGCCATCCGAAATCACCCCGAGACCCCCGGGACCTCAACCAAAAATATCAATGCATCCTAAAACATTATTCAAACTTGTTCCAATCGTCAAAACACATTCAAAACACTAAAATCATTAAATTACCATGGATTCAAGCCTAAGTTTTAACGAAATCTTTCGAAACATACAGTCTATCAAAAACCCGACCAAACGATGTCCGAATGACCTGAAAATTTGTAGACATATCCAAAATTACCTAATGAAGCTACTGCAATTGTCAGAATTCCATTCTGACTCCCGGATCAAAATCTCACCTATCGATCGGATTTCGCCAAAATTTCAACTTAGCCAATTCAAGCCTATTTCTACACCGGACCTCCAAATTCAATTTCGATCGCTCCCCTAGGTCAGCAATCAGCTCGCGAAGCTAACCGAATCACCAAAATTTGATTACGAGCTCTCTAACCACATAGTCAACTTCAGGTTGACTTTTCAAAAACAACCTTCACTCTAGAAGGCTATATGCATTATTTCCAACCAATATTAATCCGAATTCACTCGATCGACTCTAACACAGGTATAGCAACATGAAACCACTTAATGAGGGGCAAACAGGGCGGTAACTCACGTGACGATGGACCGGGTTGTCACATTCATACTATGACGCATCGGCTACGACAACCACATAAGTCCATGTCCCCAACAACCTAGCCTCACTGGGCTCAAACCAACCAACTGGAGATCTGCACCGTCTCTCATATAAAGCTTCATAAGGCAGCATCTGAATACTAGATTGGTACCTGTTGTTATAAGCATACTCTGCGAGAGGCAAATAATCAGCCCATGAACCACCAAAGTCAATAACACAAGCGCGCAAAGAGAAAATTTACGATGCTGGAAGCTCAGATCTTACGTATTCCGTTTATATATCGTATTGGGAGTAATGGCATACCTATGACTACAATAGTATTAGTCCAATGGACTTATATCGTTGTCGTTATGTAATAGGCCAAGTAATTGGTTCATTCATATAAATTAAGAGACTGATGAAGAGTATAAATCTGCTTATATGGTATGAGCTGTAAAATACGGACATTCATTATTTTCTATATCGATGCGATGAGTCTATAATCGTAAACTACATTTGTATATATTATTACAAATAATCTCTATTTATTAATCAATAATAGGAACTAAGTGAATATGAATTCATTCATATGTTATGCTACATAAGTAGTATAGGGATATGATTGCATTAATATTTGACCAACTCTGTAATAACCATTTAAATTGTCTATGATTGTGTGTCATATACTAGTATATTAGTATGGTCATACTAATATACTTATATGGTATAATGATTTTATACTATTACCGCGATCACTCGGGCAATGAATATACTAGGACTAAGCAACTCATAGATCTCCCAATTTGTTATTCATAAATGTACATCTTTACCATTTAACTACAATCGTATATATCGTGTAGACAAAACTATATGAATGATTTCATTGGTCAAATTAAATCATATTCATTCACGGTCAATTACTAAATAACAACCAGGATATATAAATGAAAGGTCCTATGTATATCAATTAATATTCCAATTTAACGGTCATAGTACTAATTGCCATGATTACTAAATAACTTATGTGATTGTCGTAATCCAATGGACTTATGTGGTTGTCGTAGGCCAATGTGTCTTAGTATATGAATGATGTAATATTCATAGACGATCAATTACTAAATAACAACAACGATATATAAACGAAAGTTTTTATGACTACAATTGTATTAGTCCAATGGACTTATGTGGTTGTCGTAGGCCGATGTGTCCTAGTATGAACGTATGACATTACTCCCAATACGATATATAAACAGAAGTTCCTATGACTACAATCGTATTAGTCCAATGGACTTATGTGGTTGTCGTAGGTCGATGCGTAGTATGAATGTATGACATTACTCCCAATTTGTTATGACTACAATCGTATTAGTCCAATGGACTTATGTGGTTAACGTAGGCCGATGCGTCCTAGTATGAACGTATGACATTACTCCCAATCTGTTATGACTACAATCGTATTAGTCCAATGGATTTATGTGGTTGTCGTAGGCCGATGCGTATGACCTTAGTATGAACGTCTATAAATTAGATATCATTCATATACTAGGACGCATAGGACAACCACGATATATAAACGGAAGTTCCTATTACTACAATCGTATTATGACATATGTTTGGGGTTGTTAGGACATAATAATCTATATAAATATATAAAGCAGGGGCTAAAAAAAGTGATGCGGCACCTCTCCTCATTTAGGATTTGCATTTATCTATTTTCTTAGATTTTTGAAAGTTCTCTCTCATTTTAATACAATATATATACATATAAATGCATTTAAAGAGGAAGACTTTAATAAACAACCGTTTACTGTAATGGTTCATCTTTAGGAATTCCTGAAAAAATAATGAACTTTCTAAATGATGTTTTGTTTTCCAAAAATCGGTTGAGTTTCAAGAATCCTATATAATATATATGTTTCCATGGAAGAGAACATACAGCTGCTAACTAATTGCTCCTCCTATAGCTTTTTCTGTCTTTCTACTTCTGGGTTCTCATTATTTGCTTGTGCAGTTATGCGAGTTTTTCGTTTTTAAAAAAAATATGAATTTGGCATCGATAATTTATTTTGTTTTGCAGATATTGGGTTTGGGTTCTAACAGATAAGCATTTTTTTACTATTTCTTTGATGATATATCTTCTCTATTTTGTTTTCTCCTAACTATACTGTTTGTTTTTTTAAAAATTATCTTATCTTCGCTAATTAACTTTTGTGAACTTCTTGGATGCCCGATGGGCTAGGGATCCTTCTCACAGGGCCAAGAGCCAACAATGGAAAATGGAAGGATGATCTTTCAATTGAGCTTGGATGGAGAGAAGAGTACTGGGAATTGATGTAAAGATAAATGCATTGTTATTTATCACTTCTTTTTCAAATTAGAAGGGAAGTTATTGTTGGTATGCCAAATTCTTCAAACTATATGCGGATAGATATCTTATACTTATGTCTTTCTTGTGTTCTTTTTAATGAAAACTCATACATGAATTTTTTTTTTTAAAAGTTAGGTTCGTTATTCAAAATTGTTGCCATCTGTACTTGTAACAGATAATAAGATTTTTATGACTTTCTTGTGTTCTTTTCTTTTTATGAAATTTCATTGGATGAATACATTTGCAATATCAATGACCATATTAGTTTTTGAGCATCTGATATGTTCTTTTTTCCTCTTTTTCTAAGGAAAGTATCTGCAAACATATGGATGGAATCATGCCTATATTAATGCTTGCCAATCCATCATAACTCTCTCAGAACAATGTTAATTTTCATATATTTATATATGGTTGTAATATTTATTTATTAAAAAAAGATTGTTTCATAAATTCACTCAATCTTTGAGAAATGTGTTTAACTCTTTAAGGGAGAGCATATCACACAAATATTATGATCGTGTTCATCTTTAAGAGTCTGGGCATAAAACTATGGTTTTTCTACATTTCGTAAATAAACCACCTTATTTGAAAATTATGTCGAATATGCATAGTTGAAAGAATATTGTCCTTTGGGTTGCTTCTTTTATGAGATTTTGGAGCACCTTCACTTATTATGCAGAAAGAAAAATAAAATTAAAATAGAAATCGAAAGAGAAAGAGAAAAAAAAAGGAAAGAAGAAGATAAGAGAATAGAAAAGAATAAGATGGAAGTCAAAATTTATTTCCCCTTTTCGTTTCTTTCAATTATTATTTCTTTCTTTTCTTTTAAATAAATAGTATATGGAAATTTGGTCGTTAACACCTTAATTCGATCATCAATCTCTTGCCGTCGATCTAATATATCTATGTTCATCACTTAGTAATGACAATCTTAAAATGATACAAGAAAAAAGAAAATTACTTTATTACCTTTCTGATCTTACTCTATTAATGTTATTACAAGTAAGACATTAAATTATTTTCATTTGTTATGCTTCTAAGATGAAACCATATAGTATATCAAACCATATAGTATATCAAAAATATAACTAAGATATGACTAGGGATTTTCGGTTGCTAGGTTTGGAGATAGAGATACAAAGGAATAAAATTAAGTAAATGAAAGAAGAAGAGAAAGGCTTTAAAGAACAACATATTAATGGGGTTTTTCTTCTTCGTTTCCCACTTCTTTTTCTATTTCTTTTTTAGTTACTTTTCCTTTTTAGGGTTTTTATTTGATGTATATGAAAAGATGTACTTAACAAATATATAAAGCAGGGGCTAAAAAAAGTGATGTGGCACCTCTCCTCATTTAGGATTTGCATTTATCTATTTTCTTAGATTTTTGAAAGTTCTCTCTCATTTTAATACAATATATATACATATAAATGCATTTAAAGGGGAAGACTTTAATAAACAACCGTTTATTGTAACGGTTCATCTTTAGGAATTCTTGAAAAAATAATGAACTTTCTAAATGATGTTTTGTTTTCCAAAAATCGGTTGAGTTTCAAGAATCCTATATAATATATATGTTTCCATGGAAGAGAACATACAGCTGCTAAGTAATTGCTCCTCCTATAGCTTTTTCTGTCTTTCTACTTCTGGGTTCTCATTATTTGCTTGTGCAGTTATGCGAGTTTTTCGTTTTTAAAAAAAATATGAATTTGGCATCGATAATTTATTTTGTTTTGCAGATATTGGGTTTGGGTTCTAACAGATAAGCATTTTTTTACTATTTCTTTGATGATATATCTTCTCTATTTTGTTTTCTCCTAACTATACTGTTTGTTTTTTTAAAAATTATCTTATCTTCGCTAATTAACTTTTGTGAACTTCTTGGATGCCCGATGGGCTAGGGATCCTTCTCACAGGGCCAAGAGCCAGCAATGAAAAATGGAAGGATGATCTTTCAATTGAGCTTGGATGGAGAGAAGAGTACTGGGAATTGATGTAAAGATAAATGCATTGTTATTTATCACTTCTTTTTCAAATTAGAAGGGAAGTTATTGTTGGTATGCCAAATTCTTCAAACTATATGCGGATAGATATCTTATACTTATGTCTTTCTTGTGTTCTTTTTAATGAAAACTCATAGATGAATTTTTTTTTTAAAAGTTAGGTTCGTTATTCAAAATTGTTGCCATCTGTACTTGTAACAGATAATAAGATTTTTATGACTTTCTTGTGTTCTTTTCTTTTTATGAAATTTCATTGGATGAATACATTTGCAATATCAATGACCATATTAGTTTTTGAGCATCTGATATGTTCTTTTTTCCTCTTTTTCTAAGGAAAGTATCTGCAAACATATGGATGGAATCATGCCTATATTAATGCTTGCCAATCCTTCATAACTCTCTCAGAACAATGTTAATTTTCATATGTTTATATATGGTTGTAATATTTATTTATTAAAAAAAGATTGTTTCATAAATTCACTCAATCTTTGAGAAATGTGTTTAACTCTTTAAGGGAGAGCATATCACACAAATATTATGATCGTGTTCATCTTTAAGAGTCTGGGCATAAAACTATGGTTTTTCTACATTTCGTAAATAAACCACCTTATTTGAAAATTATGTCGAATATGCATAGTTGAAAGAATATTGTCCTTTGGGTTGCTTCTTTTATGAGATTTTGGAGCACCTTCACTTATTATGCAGAAAGAAAAATAAAATTAAAATAGAAATCGAAAGAGAAAGAGAAAAAAAAGGAAAGAAGAAGATAAGAGAATAGAAAAGAATAAGATGGAAGTCAAAATTTATTTCCCCTTTTCGTTTCTTTCAATTATTATTTCTTTCTTTTCTTTTAAATAAATAGTATATGGAAATTTGGTCGTTAACACCTTAATTCGATCATCAATCTCTTGCCGTCGATCTAATATATCTATGTTCATCACTTAGTAATGACAATCTTAAAATGATACAAGAAAAAAGAAAATTACTTTATTACCTTTCTGATCTTACTCTATTAATGTTATTATTAAGTAAGACATTAAATTATTTTCATTCGTTATGCTTCTAAGATGAAACCATATAGTATATCAAACCATATAGTATATCAAAAATATAACTAAGATATGACTAGGGATTTTCGGTTGCTAGGTTTGGAGATAGAGATACAAAGGAATAAAATTAAGTAAATGAAAGAAGAAGAGAAAGGCTTTAAAGAACAACATATTAATGGGGTTTTTCTTCTTCGTTTCCCACTTCTTTTTCTATTTCTTTTTTTAGTTACTTTTCCTTTTTAGGGTTTTTATTTGATGTATACGAAAAGATGTACTTAACTTTATGAATATAAGCATCTGCAATTCATATCAAGAAAAAGAATTGGAGGAAGGAAAAAATGCAGGGGACTTACGTTTACATTTTTTACATTATCTTTTCTTTCTCTTTCTCATTAGTTTTATTTTTTTATTTTTCTTATCCCTTCTTTATGTTAATTTATTTTTCTTATTTAAGTTAACAAATTAAAATAGGTTGTTTCATGTATGTGAAAATAAATGAGAAGATGTTTGATCAGTAAAATTATATTTTATACAAATATTATGATATTAATAATTAAGTATGTTTTAATTTATTTTAGAGCCGCGCGAGCGCGGGCATGTATACTAG
>JASVEL010014155.1:0-31709 GCA_032618575.1 Nicotiana noctiflora
CCCACGAAGTAAAGGCTCCTCCTGAGAATCGAAAGGTAGTAAATGATACCCCGCTCGACTCTCAACATCCTCTGACACTTGTCCAAGAAACCCCGGGCATCCTCGCCATCAACGCCACCGAAATGGGGTGGCTGAAGTCTACCAAACCTCTCAAGACGACGTTGCTCGTCGTCGGGCATCAACTCGAACCATATGCTCTGGAGCCGGTGCGGCTGGAGGAATAACCGGTGCAACCACCTAGGCGGGGACCGCCTCTGGCGTATGAAGTCCCCGAACAACCTCGCTCGAGTGTGCGAGCTGCAGGGGTCTCGTGACCACTCGCGGTCCTGAGATGTCGCTGCGGTAGCGGTAGCTGAAACTACTTGTGCCAAACCGGAACACACCAATAATATCTAAGCAAGAGTCTCCTGAAGACCAGGAATAGCAATACTGGGGGCTGCTCCTGAACTGGTACAACGGGCGGGTCAGCTGGCACTGCCTCAACCGCCCTACCTCTACCTCTAGCACGACCGCGCCCACGGCCTCTAACAGGTGGCAATGGAGGTCGTCCACCTCGTCCTGATGCTCGGGTTCTCGCCATCTGCGAGAGAATAGAATATAGAAGTTCAGTTCTCAGAACAACAAGATCGCACGACAGAGTTTAAGAAAAGTGAAGTGTTTCCTAAAGGTTCGCAGCCTCCCGAGGATAAGTACAGGCGTCCCCGTACCGATCCACAAGACTCTACTAACCGGCTCAAGGCTCATGA
Organism: Nicotiana noctiflora; assembly: GCA_032618575.1. Classification (NCBI taxonomy): domain Eukaryota; kingdom Viridiplantae; phylum Streptophyta; class Magnoliopsida; order Solanales; family Solanaceae; genus Nicotiana; species Nicotiana noctiflora. Next base: position 747 of record JASVEL010014155.1, read on the forward strand.
GGCCTAGTAAACCTAGGCTCTGATACCAACTTGTCACGACCCCAAATTCGGTCGTGATGATGCCCAACACACTGCTAGGCCAGCCTGACCAATCAATAACAACAACGGAGCTAGGAGCTCATTTTATCCCATTTTAACATATCAAATCATAAAACAACAGTGACATATATATCGAAAACGGGGAACTAGTCCCAACACATACCAACTCCCATAGACCGAAGGGTCAAGAGTCATGAGCCTCTACTGAACTTAAGTGTATAAAGGTTTACAAGATACCAAGTGTGGAAAGAAATGTCTATGCAGAATCAAAAGACAGTAAGAAGGAATATCGGGTCCTGCGGACTCTGCAGCTACCTCGAATATCCTACAGATGTCGCCTCGCACAGCTACCAGATCACTGCTGAGAGGTACCTGGATCTGCACAAAAGGTGCAGGGAGTAAAATGAGTACTGCCAGACTCAGTGGTAATAAACAGGGGTAAGACAGCGCAGATAAGAAATCCGCAATAAATCACTATGTAAAGCTGCAATCAATTACACTGTCACAGAATCAATATCAACTGTACATGTACCAACAAGTACCAGCAAAACAGTATAACAGCTAGCAGATGTAGCTAAATGCAATGCAATGCATGATATGACTGCTACGACGCGTAGCCCAATCCAATTTGGGTACCCGTGCTCACTGTGGGGGTTCAGACTCCGGAGGAGCTCCTACAGCCCAAGCACAATATTACTGCGGCGTGCAGTCCGATCCAACAGATATACCGCTGCGGCGCGTAGCCCGATCCACTACCGGTCAACTAATATGCAATTACAGCCTCGCGGGCTCAAAATAGTTTTGAAAACTCTTTTATCATTTTTCAGTTGAAAACAGTACTATCAAGTTCCAGAGATTGGAAATAACATGATAACAGTAAATAGTTACGGACTGGTAGTAAACTAGCATGTCAATATCACAAGACAATGATAACGATCCTCGCGGGATCCAATAGCTGGCTCACAACCCATAAATATGCTCGACCATCCGAGAAGGAGGTCTAACGGCTCAAGAGTAGCCAATATCACAATGTAGTATGCAACCATCCGAGAAGGAGGTTCGACGGCTCAGGAATAGCCTAATATCATAACACAGTATCGACAAGTCGGACTAAGCCATAGTCCCCAATCACAATCAACCCCGCACTCACAAGAGAGTACGTGTCTCGCCGCTATACAGCGTCACAAAGTGGTATACCGGGGTTTCGAACCCGCTCTGGTCATCACCCACATCTATTACTCACCTCAATACAGCTCGACGACTAGTCCGCGATGCCCTTGCCACGAGAATCAAGCTCCGCACGCGTAGAATCTGATCAAATATAGTGGAAATACATCAAATTAGGCCAATGGGACATAACCCAATCGAAAGAATTCGAAAAATACTCAAAAACACGAAATTGGCAAAACTCGAGCCCCGGACCCACATCTCGGAAAATTTCGAAATTCATATTTCCGGAATCCTCGTCTCGCCACGAGTCCGTACATATAAAATTTATCCAATTCCGACACCATTTGGTCCTTCAAATTTTTATTTTACACTTTTGAAAGATTTCACCACTTTTCTTCCCAAATTCCATCCCAAATCACAAATTAAAAGATGGATTCAATGATATATTCATGTAATGTAGCCAAATCTGAGTTAGAATCACTTACCCCAATGAATTTCTTGAAAAACCTTCGAAAAATCACCAAAATCCGAGCTCTCTAGGTCCAAAAATCAAATAAAACATAAAACCTCGTATTTATAGACTAACCCTCGGATTCCAGCAGTGTTGACCGCACAAAAATGGCCGCGGTCCGCGCCCAGTCTCCGCGACAGCACAAAAATGGCCGCGGCCGCGCAGTTTGCTCTGCAGTGAGAGGCTTTGGTATTTTGACCATAACATTCGCTACAGATGTCCAAATTATGATTACTTTAGTATTCCGGAAACACGACACGAAGGGCTACAACCTTCGTTTTTCAATCACCTCAAAATTCCTTGTAGATAAAAAGATGTGAGCTTCCGAAGTAGGACCAGTGATCTGAAGATTTTTCCACCTACGCGGACCGCACAGAAATGACCGCGGTCCGCGCCCAGCCAGCGCGGCCGCGCCAAAAGGACTGCGGTTCGCGTCCCAATGACTGCCACTTCCATTTTCTATGTTCCGGGATGTCCGTACTCACCCGAAATACACCCGAGACCCCCGGGACCTCAACCAAAAGCACCAACAAGTCAGAAAACACATCACGGACTTAGTCGAGGCCTCAAATCACATCACATATCATCAAAATCATCGAATTACCACGGATTCAAGCCTAAATTTATCAAGTTCTTCCAAAACTCACATTCGGTCAAAACCCGACCAAACGACATCCGAATGACCTGAAAATTTGCGGACATATCCAAAATCACATGACGAAGCTACAGGAATTGTCGGAATTCCATTCCGACCCCCGGATCAAAATCTCACCTACCGATCGGATTTCGCCAAAATTCAACCTTAGCCAATTCAAGCCTATTTCTACACCGGACCTCCAAATTCAATTCCAATTGCGCCCCTAAGTCACAAATCACCTCCCGGAACTACCCGAATCATCAGAATCCGATTCCGAGCCCTCTAACTAAATAGTCAACTCCATGTTGACTTTTAATGTTCAAGTTTTCTTCAAAAAGGCTATATGCCTCATTTTCAATCCAATTCACTCCTTACTCACCCGATAGAGTCTAACACTGATATAAAAGCATAAAATATGTAATTGCAACATAACGGGGTGGTAATTCCCGTGACGACGGGCAGGGTCGTCACAGAACATCCATTTGAAAGATAAACCATCCAGAGGCTACTTAGAAAAGATTAGTCTCAAACAAGTGAGGATATCTGCTCCGCATCTCCCGCTCGATCTCCCAAGTGGCCTCAAAAGAATTAATATTTCTGATGGTTCGAACCTCCGCCGAAGCTTGTAAATGACTTGAGTTTAATCTAACTAGAACTTTGGTGCCTCATTTGAGTAAGAAGGCTATGAGTGGCTAAAAGTGCTTTGATGTATGACTCCGAGCTAAGTTGGGGAGGTTGTTATTGTTATTGATTAAGTGATTGCACTGTCGTGTGCTGTGTTGGCTCTGTCTCTAGGTATGTTGGGAAATTTTGATAAAGGTTATGGTGCTTCGTAGATATGAAGAAATACTAGGATGTTGTGAACTTATGTTGGTAAAGAGTGTTCGGTGTATAGAAAAGGAAGATAGCTAATTGTATGTGTATGTAATCATGTTCTGCGGTGTCAGAGTTCTAACAAGGCACGAGCGGTTCTGTTCAACAAGACAGTTGAATTACAGTTGAATGAGGGTGAATAACGCCCGAGAATGGTTTTGCGGTGTTCAAGAGTTTGCTTGTAACAGTCAGGTGTCTTAAGATTGTGTATGAGGCTAAAGACGGTGATTTCGTTAGAAGAGATCAAGACTTGTGTTATATTATGTGAATGATGTGATTCTATGTAACCGTATGGGAAGGTAATGATAATGAATTCAAATCGCAGGAAGTTCTCCAAAATAATGTATTGTAGAATGTGGTACTTCTGGGAAACATTGAGAGAGTATTAAGTGGACTTTGTGTCTTAGACCGTGTGGCCTTACGTACGAGTCGTGTGGTAACATGAGTTTATGTATTATGGTACTACAGTAATGGCTAATATTAAATTAAGGATGAATCAGAAAGGAAACTGGGTAAATGGATCAACTTGTTAATAAACCGAAACGGTATGAGAAGGAATACGATTAATTCCTGGTATATGTTTGGAGTAATGAGTCTCACAAATATTGTGCAATAAAGCTTTTGAGTGCTGGCAGTTGTGTAACTGGATATGGGAATAAGGACTCAGTCCTGGCAGTTTAATTTATGCAATGTAATTGGGAGAAAGAGTTGGTGAAGTGCTTTACCGTAGTTTGAAAATGAGTGTATTTCCTGTTGGTATGCAATGCTTGGAAGGTGTAATGAGTTTTCTCTATATGGGATCATGAAAGTCCTTGACTAGTTGAGTGCGCCGATGTTTGCGGCGAAGGAAAGGGATATGAATTTCCCTGTTGTCCTAGTGTGGTATTGTATATGCGATGTGTTATGAAAGTTGATAATGGCATATTCAAGGTTTTGAGATTAGCTCATAATATATGAGAAGTCATTAAAATTATTGAGCAGCGCGGGCAGTTGCAGATGATATAAGCATCGATCTTTCTGGTGATTAAGGAAAATGGTACTGCTACTCTAGTAAATTAGCAGTGAATATGGTCTAAAAGGACAAGTTAATGTGACCTGATAATATCTAGTGGTATGGTGGTATTCTCTTGTTGGATCGACTATAATAATTGAGTCGTTGATGGCATAGTGAAATTCCTGAATGGCTTTTGTGGTATGAATGGACGATTAATGTGCGTTATGTATTCGTACGGTGGAGTACAGAATTAGGCATAGTGATTCATGTGTTATATATGTGTTGGAGACTTGAAGTTCTCGTTAGTCCGCCTATGCAATGGTTGTATATCGTGTGTATCGGCACCGTTTTGTGATTATTGGAAAATCGACAGCCCTAGTGGCTCTCTCTAAACTTGATATGACGAATTTGGATTATGATACTTGATTGCTAACTGGTCGTCATTGGGTCAAGTTGTCTAGACAAATGTGATATGGACTATGATGGAATAGCACAAATTGCGTAGCAAAGTGCATCAGAATATGCTCCAGCATGGCATTGTACCTCAGGACCAGCGGATGGCTGGTGGGTATTGCTTTGTCAGTTGGGCCTTCGTGGCGGATATCAGTGCAGAGGTTTCTACCAGGGGTTCAGTTCCGGTATTTGGGAACTTTGTCGGATACGTTTCTTGTGGCCGAGCTTGAGGCTGTAATTGCATATTAGTTGACTGGTAGTGGATCGGGCTGCGCGCCGCAGAGGTATATATGTTGGATCGGACTGCACGCCGTAGTAATATTGTGCTTGGGCTGTAGGAGCCCTTTCGGAGTCTGAACCCCCACAGTGATCACGGGTACCCAAAATTTGGAGTCGGGCTACGCGTCGTAGCGGTCATATCATGCATTGCATTGCATTTATCTACATCTGCTAGTTGTTATACTGTTTTGCTGGTACTTATTGGTACATGTACAGTTGATATTGATTATGTGACAGTGTAATTGATTACAACTTTACATAGTGATTTATTGCGGATTTCTTATCTGCGTTGTCTTACCCCTGTTTATTACCACTAAGTCTGGCAGTACTCATTTTACTCCCTGCACCTTGTGTGCAGATCCAGGTACCTCTCAGCAGTGATCCGGTAGCTGTGCGAGGCGACGTTTGTGGATATTCGAGGTAGCTGCAGAGTCCGCAGGACCCGATATTCCTTCTTACTGTCTTTTGATTCCGTATTGACATTTCTTTCCGCACTTGGTATCTTGTAATCCTTTATACACTCATGTTCAGTAGAGGCTCATGACTCTTGACCCTTCGGTCTATGGGAGTTGGTATGTGTTGGGACTAGTTCCTCGTTTTCGATATATATGTCACTGTTGTTTTATGATTTGATATGTCAAAATGGGATAAAACGAGCTCCTAGCTCCGTTGTTCTTATTGATTGGTCAGGCTGGCCTAGCAGTATGTTGGGCGCCATCACGACCGGATTTGGGGTCGTGACATGTTCAAAATGCCTTTTTATAGGGAGATCTTATTGAAGATGTTTATATGCAGATTCCAGAAGGCTTTGCAAGCCAGGGGGAGTATGATAGGAGAAAAGTATGCAAGTTGCACAAGTCTTTATATGGTTTAAAACAGGCTCCTAGACAGTGGAATATTAAACTGTCTTCTGCTCTAAAAGACATGGGATTTGTTCAATCTCATTATGATTACTCACTTGTTTATACAAAGAACAGGTGATAATCTTATAATCATACTAGTATATGTTGATGATTTACTGGTTACTGGAAACAATGTGAAGATGATTAATCAGGTAAAAACAGACTTGCAGAACAAGTTCAAAATGAAGGATCTAGGAGATTTGAAATTCTTCCTTGGAATTGAATTCTCTAGATCTAAAAGAGGCATTCTGATGAATCAGAGAAAGTATGCTCTTGAGCTTGTATCAAAAATGGGATTGTCTGGTAGTAAACCTATTTCTACACCACTTGAGTTAAATCATAAACTTACTTCAGTGGCTTTTGATAAATTCATGAATAAAGGAGAGGCTTCTTCAGTCACACAACTTGAGAATCCAGGAATGTATCAAAGAATTAGTTGCAGACTACTATACTTGACAATGACAAGGCCAGACATTGCCTTTGTTGTTCAAGTATTAAGTCAATATATGCATGCTCCTAAACAGACACACCTTGAAGCAGCTATGAGAGTGATCAAGTATATAAAGGGAACTGCAGGATTAGGTCTGTATATGCCATCAGACAGTAATGGTGAACTAACAGCTTATTGTGATTCAGACTGGGGTTCTTGTGTAGAAACCAGAAAATCTATTACTGGATATGTGATCAAATTTGGTGAAGCTGCAATTTCTTGGAAATCTAAGAAACAAGGCACTGTTTCTAGGAGTTCAGCAGAATCAGAGTTTAGGAGTATGGCTGCTACTGTTGCTGAAGTTACTTGGATTACAGGTTTATTTGGAGAACTTGGTTTTGGAATTCCTGCTCCTGTGAAATTATACTGTGATAGTAAAGCTGCTATACAAATTGCAGCACATCCTATATTTCATGAAAGAACAAAACACTTTGATATTAATTGTCATTTTTTAAGAGAGAAAATACAGTGTGGAAGAATTCAGACAGAGCATGTAGGAACAAAGGAACAGCCTGCTGATTTGTTGACTAAGGGTCTATGCAAGCCACAACATGAATACTTGATTAGCAAGCTCGGAATGAAGAACATATTTCATCCTTCAGCTTGAGGGGGAGTATTGAGTATAAATGTACAAATATTAGTTAGTTAGTGTAGTAGTTATGTGGGCCCACTTGTATAGATGTATAGTATTTAACACATGTACAAATACATATACATAGATAGGCGGTTATAGTGGAACGATACACTCTATGAAATTTTGAGTGCAGACCTCTTCTTCTCTGTTTTTCTCTTCCTAAACTTCTTCTTCTTCTCTGCATGATTCTCTTCATAATAGTTGAGTTTAATCCTTAACATAAGGATATAAAATAAGTCCATTTAACTAATACGATTGTAGTAATAGGACCTTCCGTTTATATATCGTGGTTGTTATTTAGTAATTGACCGTCTATGAATATGATTTCATTCATATACTAGGATGCATCGGCCTACAACAACCACATAAGTCCATTGGACTAATACGATTATAGTTAGTAATCGACCGTGAATGAATATGATTTCATTCATATACTAGTACGCATTGGCCTACGACAACCACATAAGTCCATTGGACTAATACGATTGTAGTCATAGGACCTTCCGTTTATATATCGTGGTTGTTATTTAGTAATTGACCGATGCGTCCTAGTATGAACGTATTAGTTGTCGTAGGACCTTCCATTTATATATCATATTGGGAATATCGTATTGGGAGTAATGTCATACGTTCATACTAGGACGCATCGGCCTACGACAACCACATAAGTCCATTTGACTAATACGATTGTAGTAATATGACATTCCGTTTATATATCATGGTTGTTATTTAGTAATTGACTGTCTATGAATATGATTTCATTCATATACTATGACGCATCGGCCTACGACAACCACATAAGTTCATTGGACTAATACGATTGTAGTTAGTAATTAACCGCGAATGAATATGATTACGCAATACTAAGTCCATTAGACTAATACGATTTGATTATTTGGTTATACCATTGGACTACTAGGTATAACCAATGCGTCCTATGACATTACTCCCACGATATGTTTGGGAGTAACCCCATATCTTTTAGGAGTGTATCATTATAACAGTCCCAATCTTGTTCCTAAATTCTATATATTTGTTATTTACTAATACGTATTTATGTCGGAAATATGAGTAGTAGTCCATATGGTAATGAATTATTGACTAAATCCATGATAGATTGGGACTGGAGGTAGTAGTCCATACGATGGGGACTGTTAATATGACCAATTGCAATATTATGGTCGTATATTGCATATAAAAGTGTTAAAGTGTATGAATTAATCGATATTATTAGGACTTCATTTAATATCTACGACCAATATTAAACTTATATGCGTTCCTATGAATATGATTTTTTATAGTAACAACCATTACTAAATATAATGGAGATATATGACATCGTAAACGTTTATACTAAGGTTGATTGGGAGTAATACTAGGACAGTCATTAACATTGACGCATCTTCCGTTTATATATTGTGGTTGTTATTTAGTAATTGACCGTCGATGAATATTATTTCATTCATATACTAGGACGCATCGGCCTACGACAACCACATAAGTCCATTGGACTAATACGATTGTAGTTAGTAATTAACTGTGAATGAATATGATTTCATTCATATACTAGGACGCATCGGCCTACAACAACCACATAAGTCCATTGGACTAATACGATTGTAGTAATAGGAACTTCCGTTTATATATCGTGGTAGGCGCGCTGATGCGTCCTAGTATATGAATGAACATATTCATAGACGTTCATACTAAGGTCATACGCATCGGCCTACGACAACCACATAAGTCCATTGGACTAATACGATTGTAGTCATAACAGATTGGGAGTAATGTCATACGTTCATACTAGGACGCATCGGCCTACGACAACCACATAAGTCCATTTGACTAATACGATTGTAGTAATAGAACCTTCCGTTTGTATATCGTGGTTGTTATTTAGTAATTGACCGTCTATGAATATTATTTCATTCATATACTAGGACGTATCGGCCTACGACAACCACATAACTCTATTTGACTAATACGGTAGTAGTCGTAGGAACTTCCGTTTATATATCGTGGTTGTTATTTAGTAATTGACCGTCACAACTAGTAATGTCATTCATATACTAAGACTCTAAAGATTCCGGTTGCCGTAAGTGCAAGACTATGCTTTATCGGCTAGTCCTGGGCCTACAAGGATTTGATATTGATTCCCACATTTAAGCCTGTTAAAGTTTAGAATTTAGGCTCAATTCTAGGCCCAAGCTTGACATCCTTCTTTTCGATAAAATTTCATGGTATAGCCAGTTTTCACACTGGTCAACAAAAAATAGCCACTGTTTATGAAGTCAATGAAAAATAGCCACTAGTTTGCTGCAATAGGGACCGGTCCAGTATAATATACGGGAGTTCTAGTGCATTTGTGTACGAACTCCAGTATATTATGCTGGACCGCTATACTTTGCTAACTCCTGCAAAATTTGCGGGAGACTGGAGCACTATTGCTCCAAACTTCAGTATATTATACTGGACAATTATACTGCTGGAACTCCCGTAAAATTTGCGGGAGTTCCAGCATAATTATGCTTGAACTCCAGTAAAAATTGCGGGAGTTCCAGCATAGTTATCCTGGAACTCCCGTAAAATTTATGGGAGTTCAAACATATTTATGCTGGAACTCCGGTAAAATTTGCGGGCATATTTTTCCAGATTTTGAACAGTGTTTTCGCTCAGATTAAAGTGGCTAAATTTTGATGACTTTTAAAACTTGGCTATTTTTCAACCACCAGTGGTAAATCTGGCTATTTTTGAATTTTTCACCTTCTTTTCTATGCGGGCTTGTTCTTATAATTGGACTCTTCATTTTCTTGCCCTTCTCGTTGTTGCCTCTAAGGAATCATTTATCTATTTACCTAGATTTAGTTAGAGAAAATCTCACTTTATACCCATTGATTCTAAACTATTTACCCTTTAATGCCTAGACCCAAATTATTTACTACTCCTATCTATGGGACTCAAATTATTTACCCAACACCTTCCAACTTCCAAGCTCCAACTGCATCGATAATATCTATTAGTGTAGTGTAGTAGATTTGTATTATATGGATACAATATATATTTTGGAACGACAAAGTATGCAACTCCATGTTACTACTAACATCACATTGGTTATAACGACCTATAACTCATAATGTGTGAAAGAGAAAAGTTAAGGGAGGATTAAATATTTTTTATCATTTAGTGTTTGAAACTTATTCAATCTAGTAAATTGTATTTGCGGCTAAGTAAATCCATTACAAAGGGTAAACCAATCTTTATTAATAAATTTTCTATTTCTAAAATTCAAACACAAAATCAAGGTGAGACTATCCGATGTGGAGAGTTGTATGCAAGAACTTTCCAGCAATATTGAACATCAGTTTCTTTTTTCCTTCATAGTGGATCACTACTGAAGTCATATATGCTTATTTCACATAAGTCCTTTAATTTTTGATTTTTTTTGTCTACAGAGAAATGTCAACATTCTAATAATGCAAGGATGATCGCTATACTATAACATTATACTATTATAGTTTACAATATACTATAACGGTATATTGTATAAATTGAAGAAGAACAAAATTACCTAATAGCATACCGCTACAGTATACAACATACTATCAGAGTATATAGTTATACTTCAACAGTATATTATTATAGTTTATAAAATTTGTTCTGAAGATTTTTTGGTTGATTCAAAGTGGGTGTTATTAAATATTATTTATAGTGACTTCTAAAAGTTCATACTGAAATTTGATCTTATTTGGAGCTGATATAAGTTGATTGAGATTGAATTTTTCTGTTGAAAATAAAGAAAAATATAGTTATTCAATAGTATACCGCTATGGTATATAAATATACTATAAAAGTATATAGCTATACTGCGACGTTATACTATAACAATCAAAGAACATTGTTACCCAACAATATACCGCTATGGTATATAATATACTATAATGGTATAATATAATAATATGCAATATACTGCAACTGTATGCTGTAATAATATACAATATACCATCATAGCATACTTACTAATATTTGTTCAGTTATCTAGGTGTTATTCTGTAAAGCTAAAGTCATGATTATAGTAGCATTATATTATTGTAGTATACGATATAATAAAACAATATAATGTAATAAATAAATTATTTTTAAAAAAATTCAACTAGGTCCTTGCAAATATTTTCTTAAAATAAAATTTTGATAGGGTTCCATAAAAATAATATTAATTGTATAGAAGCATGTGTCATAAGACATAAAATAGTAATATACCTATTTAGTATATTTATATGCAGTTTTGATACACCATTATGATAAGTATTTTATAATAATATTAAATACTAATTTGTCATTTTATTATACTAATATACCATCTTATTATAATGATATATAATTTTGGATATTATGCGCTAGAATATTTACAGTAATACAAATATTTTAAAAAGGATAAAAAAAGAGATAATAAGAAAAAGATAAATAAGATAACTATACTATATAGGTTATCTTTTTTGATAATTGATACGGAGAAAAAAAAATATGAAACAAATCAGAGGAAAAAATATTCTCTATTAGTTTTGGCATACTATTGACAAGTATTTTATAATAACATTAACTACTAATTTGTCATTTTATTATACTAATATACCATCTTATTATAATGATATCTAATTTTGGATTACATGCGCTAGAATATCTAATGTAATACATATAATTTAAAAAAAAAATGAAAGATAATAAGAAAAAGATAAATAAGATATACTATATTGATTATTTTATTGATAATTGATATGGAAAAAAATATGAAACAAATAAGGGAATAAAATATTGTATCAGTTTTTTTCTTTAACTATATAACAAAAGGAAAAAATAAATAAAGAAAACGATCAAACGAGTGATGGATCAAAATAAGTATTCTATGGTCCATTGAATAGGTAAACCGGGTAAATACTTTAGTTTGGGTAGAAGCGGGTAAATTATTTGTATTGAGTAGATATCTGTTAATAACCTAGGTAAATTATTACGATATATTACGCATTCATGTGGTATTATAATCTACTTAGTCCTATAGATACGTTTACCTAAATCTATCAACTTATGTAATGCCTATGAATTAATAGGTAAATAACATATACTCAGGAATTTGGGTATTAATCTATTCATATAAAAATAGTATAGTTATAGTGTGACGACCCGGCCCGTCGTCGCGGGAATTACCACCCCGTTATGTTGAAATTGTATGTTTTATGCTTTTATATCGGTGTTAAAGTCTATCGGGTGAGTTAGGAGTGAATTGGATTGAAAATGAGGCATATAGCCTTTGTGAAGGAAACTTGAATAAGGAAAGTCAACCCGAAGTTTACTATTTAGTTAGAGGGCTCGGAATCGGATTCTGACGATTCGGTTAGTTCCGGGAGGTGATTTGTGACTTAAGGGAGCGATCGGAAGTGAATTTGGAGGCCCGGTGTAGAAATAGGCTTGAATTGGCTAAGGTTGAATTTTGGCGAAATCCGAACGGTAGGTGAGATTTTGATCCGGGGTCGGAATGGAATTCCGACAGTTGCAGTAGCTTCGTTAGGTGATTTTGGATGTGCCTGCAAAATTTCAGGTCATTCGGACGTAGTTTGGTCGGGTTTTTGATAGAATGTGTAATTCGGAAGTTTTGAAGAAATTTAGGCTTGAATCCGTGGGTAATTGGTGATTTTGATGTTTAGGATGGTGTTTTTATGATTGGAACAAGTTCGTATCGTGTTTTGGGGTATGTTGGTGGTTTTCGTTGGGGTCCGGGGGCCTCGGGGTGAATCCGGACCATCATCCGGCATTTGGAAGCAAGAAATGATCTGCTGTAAATTGTAGATCACTGGGCAGTGATTTGGCCTTCGCGTTCACGAGGGCACGGCCCGCGTTCGCGTAGGCCAAGTTCAACAGGCATCGCGTTCGCGAGGGGGTATCGCGTTCGCGTATTGGCAAGGACGTGAAGCATCGCGAACGCGTGGGCGATGGACGCGTTCGCGTAGAAGGATCTCCGGATGGCTGATAAAAATGTGCATCGCGAACGCGTATGGCATGTCGCGTTCGCGAAGGGTATTTTGGGCAGAGCTTCGCGGACGCGTGAGAGGCGTCGCGGACGCGATGAAGAAAAATGGCTGGCAGTGAAATTAAAAACCAGAACTGGTGAGTCGCGGGTTTAATACCCAAAACCTCCATTTTTGAGTTCCAAGAGAAGCTATTGACGGGAGATTACTGGGAAATCATCGGGGTTTCGTTGGAGGTAAGTTTTGTGGCTTAATTACATCATTTTAACATGAAATCCTTGGTTAAATCCCTGTAAATGGAAGATTAAAGGTGGGTTTGAGCTCTAGGCCTAAATTGAAGAAAAACACCGATTTGAGTGGGCAAATGGAGTCCGATTTTGGTAAATTTTATATGCCTAGACTCGTATCGAGATGAGGATTCCAAATATGTAACTTTTGTAATTTTTCGACAAGTGTACCGAAAGTCGGGTTTTGACAACTTTGGGAATTTTGATGTAAATTGAGTTATATTGATTGGGTGTCGTCCCATTGGCCTAATTTGTTGTATTTCTACTGTATTTGATCGGATTCTACGCGTGCGGAGCTTGATTCTCGTGGCAAGGGCATTGCGGAGTAGTCGTCGCGCCGTATTGAGGTGAGTAATAGATGTGGGTGATGACCAGCGGGTTCGAAACCCGGTATACCACTTTGTGACGCTGTATAGCGGCGAGACACGTACTCTCTTGTGAGTGCGGGGTCGATTGTGATTGGGGACTATGACATAGTCCGACTTGTTGATATTGTATTATGATATTAGGCTATTCTTGAGCCGTCGAACCTCCTTCTCGGATGGTTGCATATTATATATTGTGATAATGGCCACTCTTGAGCCGAGGAACCCCCTTCTTGGGCGGTTGAGTATACTTGTGGGCCGTGAGCCAGTTATTGGATCCCGCGAGGATCGTTATCATTGTCTTATCATATTGACATGTTAGTTACTACCGATCCGTAGCTATTTCTGTTATCATGCTATTTCCAATCTCTGGAACTTGGTATTACTGTTTAACAACTAAAAAATGATAAAAAGGTTTTCAAAACTACTTTTGAGCCTGCGAGGCTGTATTTGCATATTAGCTGACTGGTAGTGGATCGGGCTGCGCGCCGCAGCAGTATACATATGTTGGATCGGACTGCACGCCGCAGTGATATTGTGCTTGGGCTGTAGGAGCCCCTCCGGAGTCTGAACCCCCACGGTGAGCACGGGTACCCAAATTGGATCGGGCTACGCGCCGTAGCGGTCATATCATGCATTGCATTGCATTTAGCTACATCTGCTAGCTGTTATACTGTTTTGCTGGTACTTATTGGTACAGGTACAGTTGATGTTGATTCTGTGACAGGGTATTTGATTACAGCTTTACATAGTGCTTTATTGCGGATTTCTTATCTGCGCTGTCTTACCCTTGTTTATTACCACTGAATCTGACAGTACTCATTTTACTCCCTGCACCTTGTGTGCAGATCCAGGTACCTCTCAGCAGTGATCCAGTAGCTGTGCGAGGTGACATTTGTGGATATTCGAGGTAGCTTCAGAGTCCGCAGGACCCGATATTCCTTCTCATTGTCTCTTGATTTTGTATTAACTTTTCTTTCCGCACTTGGTATCTTGTAAACCTTGTACACTCATGTTCAGTAGAGGCTCATGACTCTTGACCCTTCGGTCTATGGGAGTTGATGTATTGTGGGACTTGGTTCCCCATTTTCGTTATATGTATCATTGTTGCTTCGTAAATTAATATGCTTAAATGGGTTAAAGAGAGCTTCTAGCTCCGTTGTTAATTTTGATTGGTCGGGCTGGCTTAGCAATGTGTTGGGCGCCATCACGACCGGATTCGGGGTCGTGACAAGTTGGTATCAGAGCCTAGGTTTACTAGGCCTCATGAGTCTTGAGCCGGTTAGTAGAGTCTTGTGGATCGGTACGGGGACGCCTGTACTTATCCTCGGGAGGCTGCGAACCTTTAGGAAAACTTCACTTTTCTTGAACTTTGTCGTGCGATCTTGTTGTTCTGAGAACTGAACTTCTATATTCTATTCTCTCGCAGATGGCGAGAACGCGAGCATCAGGACGAGGTGGACGACCTCCAGTGCCACCTGTTAGAGGCCGTGGGCGCGGTCGTGCTAGAGGTAGAGATAGGGCGGCTGAGGCAGGTGCCGGTTGACCCGCCCGTTGTACCGGTTCAGGAGCAGGCCCCGGTGGTTGATGCTCCGGCGGCCCCAGTTCAGGGGCCAGATCGTATCTATTGCTATTCCCGGTCGTCAGGAGACTGCTTGCTCGGATATTATCGGTGTGTTCCGGTTTGGCTCGGGTAGTTTCGGCTACCGCTACCGCAGCGACATCTCGGTCGGGGGTGGTCGGCGGACCCGCAGGCTCGCACACCGACCCGGTTGTTCGGGGACTTCGGACGCCGGAGGCGGTCCCCGCTCGGGAGGTTGCACCGGTTATTCTGCGGTTGCACCGGCTCCGGCTCCGAGCATATGGTTCGAGGTTATGCCCGACGACGAGCGGCGTCGTCTTGAGAGATTTGGTAGACTTCGGCCACCCCATTTCGGTGGCGTTGAGGGCGAGGATGCCCGGGGTTTCTTGGACAAGTGTCAGAGGATGTTGCGGACGGCTGGTATTCTTGAGTCCGGCGGAGTTTCATTTACTACCTTTCAGTTCTTTGGTCCCGCATTTGATTGGTGGGAAGAGTTTGAGAGGCGTAGGCCTGCAAGAGCAGCACCTCTCACATGGCAGCAGTTCTCTACTCTCTTTCTAGAGAAATATGTACCTCGGTCTCGTCGCGAGGAGCTACGTCGCCAGTTCGAGTGGTTGGTTCAGGGCGACATGTCTGTGACCCAGTATGAGCTCAGATTCACACAGTTGGCTAGGCATGCCACATGGATGATCCCTAATGATAGGGAGAGGATCAGGAGGTTCATTGATGGCCTCAACTACTCTATCCGCATTCTTATGACTAGAGAGAGAGTTTTGTCATCATCGTTTGAGCAGGTTGTTGATATGGCACGCTCCATTGAGGCGGATCGTCGCCGAGAGAGAGAGGAGCGGGAGGCCAAGAGGCCTCGTGGTTATGGCAGTTTCAGTGGTGCTCCATCTAGAGGGCATTCCCAGCAGAGCAGAGGTCGCTCGTCTAGACCTTCTCGTTCAGGCCGCCCAGAGCAGAGCGGAGGTTCTTATGGTTGTGGTCGACAGGGGTTTCAGCAGGGTCAGTCATCACTTAGTGCCCTTCCAGCCCAGGGTGCAGCACCTACTTCATCAGCCCAGGGTTCTTCCTACGGTGAAGGGTTCTGTTCAGTCCCCTTCTCCAGCACCAGGTGCATGTTATGAGTGTGGTGAGTTTGGCCACATGAGGAGACAGTTCCCTCAACTCCGTAGGGACAGGACTCGGTAGAGGGATCCGCCCTCCTCTTCAGAACCATCTAAGGCTAGTAGAGGTGGAGGTCAGTCTTCTCGTGGTCGCCCCAGAGGCGAGGAGAGATCTGGTGGAGGTCAAGCACGATTCTATGCACTTCCTGACAGGCGTGATAGAGTTGCCTCCGATGCGGTGATTACAGGTATCATTTCTGTCTGTCACAGAGATGCCTCTGTTCTATTTGATCCGGGGTCCACATATTCTTACGTGTCCTCTTATTTTGCACATCATTTGGGTGCGACTCGTAGTAGTCTTGACTTACCTGTTCATGTATCCACCCCCGTGGGTGATACGATTGTGGTGGATCATGTCTATAGATCCTGTGTTATATCTATTGGGGGTCTGGAGACCCAGGCAGATTTGTTATTGTTGGGGATGGTGGACTTTGATGTTATATTGGGTATGGACTGGTTGTCTCCGTATCATGCTATATTGGATTGTCATGCTAAGACAGTTACGTTGGCCATTCCTGGTATTTCTCAGATTGAGTGGCGGGGTTCGACCGATTTCGTCCCTAGCCGTGTTATTTCGTTCTTAAAAGCTCAGAAGATGGTTGAAAAAGGGTGTTTATCGTACTTAGCTTTTGTGAGAGATGTGGGAGCTGAGTCTCCTAGCATTGATTCTGTACTTGTTGTGAGGGACTTCCCAGATGTATTCCCCTCAGACCTGCCGGGCATGCCGCCGGACAGGGATATTGATTTTGGCATTGACTTGGTGCCGGGCACTCAGCCCATATCCATTCCTCCTTATCGAATGGCACCAGCTGAGTTGAAAGAACTGAAAGAGCAGCTTCAAGAGCTTCTGGATAAGGGTTTCATCCGCCCTAGTGTGTCTCCGTGGGGTGCGCCGGTATTATTTGTTTAAAAGAAAGATGGTTCCATGCGAATGTGTATTGATTATAGACAATTGAACAAAGTGACAGTGAAGAACAAGTACCCTCTACCGCGCATAGATGATTTGTTTGATCGGTTACAGGGTGCGAGGGTGTTTTCTAAGATCGATCTTCGTTCAGGCTATCATCAGCTGAAGATCAGGGACTCGGATATTATGAAGACTGCATTCAGGACCCGATATGGTCATTATGAGTTCCTTGTGATGTCGTTTGGGCTGACCAACGCCCCAGCAGCATTTATGCATCTGATGAACAGTGTGTTCAGGCCTTATTTGGATTCATTTGTGATTGTGTTCATTGATGACATTCTAGTCTACTCTCGTAGTCAGGAGGAGCATGCTCAGCATTTGAGTATTGTGTTGCAGAGGTTGAGGGAGGAGAAGCTATATGCTAAATTCTCCAAGTGCGAGTTTTGGCTCGAGTCCGTAGCATTTCTGGGACATGTGGTGTCTCGTGATGGTATTCAGGTTGATCCGAAGAAGATAGAGGCGGTGCAGAGTTGGCCTAGACCGTCCTCAGCTACAGAGATCAGGAGTTTTCTTGGTTTGGCGGGATATTATCGCCGGTTTG
Organism: Nicotiana noctiflora; assembly: GCA_032618575.1. NCBI lineage: Eukaryota > Viridiplantae > Streptophyta > Magnoliopsida > Solanales > Solanaceae > Nicotiana > Nicotiana noctiflora. The sequence goes on from JASVEL010014155.1 coordinate 18,657, forward strand.
TTCAGGGATTTTCATCCATTGCTTCTTCATTGACTAAATTGACCCAGAAGGGTGCACCATTCGTGTGGTCGGATGAGTGCGAGGAGAGCTTTCGGAAGCTCAAGACAGCTTTGACCACAGCTCCAGTGTTAGTATTGCCATCAACTTCGGGTTCATATACCGTTTATTGTGATGCCTCGAGAGTGGGGATAGGTTGTGTGTTGATGCAGGAAGGAAAGGTAATTGCTTATGCTTCTCGGCAGTTGAAGCCACATGAGAAGAACTATCCTGTTCATGACTTGGAGCTAGCCGCCATTGTTCATGCATTGAAGATTTGGAGGCACTATTTGTATGGTGTGTCTTGTGAGGTGTATACCGACCATCGTAGTCTCCAACACTTGTTCAAACAGAAAGACCTTAATTTGAGACAGCGGAGATGGCTTGAGTTGCTGAAGGATTATGACATTACTATATTATATCATCCGGGGAAGGCCAATGTGGTGGCCGATGCTTTGAGCCGGAAGGCGGTCGGTATGGGGAGCTTGGCATATATTCCGGCTGAGGAGAGGCCATTTGCTCATGATGTTCAGGTGCTAGCCAATCGGCTAGTGAGGTTAGATATTTCGGAGCCCAGCCGGGTATTGGCTTGTGTTGTATCTCGGTCATCTCTATATGATCGTATTCGTGAGCGCCAGTATGATGATCCACATTTGGCTGTCCTGAGGGACAGAGTTCAGCATGATGATGCTAGAGATGTCACCATTGATAGTGACGGCATATTGAGGATGCGGGGCCGGATATGTGTGCCCAATGTTGATGGCCTTCGTGAGTTGATTCTGGAGGAGGCCCATAGCTCGCGGTATTCTATCCATCCAGGAGCCGCGAAGATGTATCAAGATTTGAAACAGCACTATTGGTGGAGAAAGATGAAAATGGACATTGTCGGACATGTAGCACGGTGCCTCAATTGTCAGCAGGTTAAGTACGAGCATCAGAGGCCCGGTGGTGTATTTCAGCGCATTGATATTCCTGAGTGGAAATGGGAGAGGATCACTATGGACTTTGTTACTTGGACTCCCTCGGACGGCGAGGAAGTTTGATTCTGTATGGGTGATTGTGGATAGACTGACCAAGTCAGCTCACTTCATTCCGGTTAGTACTACCTACTCATCGGAGCGGTTGGCAGCGATCTTTATTCGAGAGATTGTTCGGTTGCATGGAGTTCCAGTGTCTATCATATCCGACAGGGGTACCCAGTTCACTTCTCAGTTTTGGAGAGCATTTCAGCGAGAGATGGGTACACGGGTCGAGTTGAGTACATCATTTCACCCCCAGACAGACGGACAATCTGAGCGCACTATTCAGATCTTGGAGGATATGTTGTGAGCTTGTGTGATCGATTTTGGTGGTTCGTGGGATGAGTTCCTACCACTTGCTGAGTTTGCCTACAACAACAGTTATCAGTCGAGTATTCAGATGGCCCCGTATGAGGCATTGTATGGCAGGCGGTGTAGATCCCCCGTGGGATGGTTTGAGCCCGGTGAGGTTAGATTGATAGGGACTGAGTTAGTCCAGGATGCTCTGGATAGAGCAAAGTTGATCCAGGAGAGGCTTCGTACAGCACAGTCTCGTCGGAAGAGTTATGCGGACCGTAGAGTTCGAGAGTTGTCTTTCATGGTTGGTGACAGAGTATTGTTGAAGATTTCACCTATGAAGGGTGTCATGAGGTTTGGGAAGAAAGGAAAGTTGAGTCCCGGGTACATTGGTCCTTTTGAGATACTTAGGAGAGTTGGAGAGGTGGCATATGAGTTGGCCTTGCCGCCCAGCTTATCCAGCGTTCATCCGGTATTCCATGTGTCTATGCTCCGGAAGTACATTGGAGATCCGTCTCATGTATTAGACTTCAGCACCATTCAGCTTGATGGTGATCTATCCTATGATGTGGAGCCTATTGCCATTTTGGGACGTCGAGTAAGAAAATTGAGGTCTAAGGAGATTGCATCAGTTAAGGTTCGGTGGAGAGGTCGACCCGTGGAGGAGGCCACTTGGGAGATCGAGCGGGAGATGCGGAGCAGATATCCTCACTTGTTTGAGACTTCAGGTATGTTTCTTGACCCGCTCGAGGACGAGCGTTTGCTTAAGAGGAGGAGAATGTGACGACCCGGCCCGTCGTCGCGGGAATTACCACCCCGTTATGTTGAAATTGTATGTTTTATGCTTTTATATCCGTGTTAAAGTCTATCGGGTGAGTTAGGAGTGAATTGGATTGAAAATGAGGCATATAGCCTTTGTGAAGGAAACTTGAATAAGGAAAGTCAACCCGAAGTTTACTATTTAGTTAGAGGGCTCGGAATCGGATTTTGACGATTCGGTTAGTTCCGGGAGGTGATTTGTGATTTAGGGGAGCGATCGGAATTGAATTTGGAGGCCCGGTGTAGAAATAGGCTTGAATTGGCTAAGGTTGAATTTTGGCGAAATCCGAACGGTAGGTGAGATTTTGATCCGGGGGTCGGAATGGAATTCCGACAGTTTCAGTAGCTTCGTTAGGTGATTTTGGATGTGCCTGCAAAATTTCAGGTCATTCGGACGTAGTTTGGTCGGGTTTTTGATAGAATGTGTAATTCGGAAGTTTTGAAGAAATTTAGGCTTGAATCCGTGGGTAATTGGTGATTTTGATGTTTAGGATGGTGTTTTTATGATTGGAACAAGTTCGTATCGTGTTTTGGGGTATGTTGGTGGTTTTCGTTGGGGTCCCGGGGGCCTCGGGGTGAATCCGGACCATCGTCCGGCATTTGGAAGCAAGAAAAGACCTGTTGTAATCTGCAGATCACTGGGCAGTGATTTGGCCTTCGCGTTCGCGAGGGCACGGCCCGCGTTCGCGTAGGCCAAGTTCAGCAAGCATCGCGTTCGCGAGGGGGTATCGCGTTCGCGTATTGGCAAGGACGTGAAGCATCGCGAACGCGTGGGAGATGGACGCGTTCGCGTAGAAGGATCTCCGGATGGCTGATAAAAATGTGCATCGCGAACGCGTATGGCATGTCGCGTTCGCGAAGGGTATTTTGGGCAGAGCTTCGCGGACGCGTGAGAGGCATCGCGAACGCGTAGAAGAAGGGTCTCTGGCAGTGAGTTTAAGTTCAGAACAGACCCAGTCGCGGGTTTAATACCCAAAACCTCCATTTTTGAGTTCCAAGAGAAGAAATTGACGGGAGATTGCTAGGAAATCATCGGGGTTTCGTTGGAGGTAAGTTTTGTGGCTTAATTACATCATTTTAACATGAAATCCTTGGTTAAATCCATGTAAATGAAAGATTAAAGGTGGGTTTGAGCCCTAGGCCTAAATTGAAGAAAAACACCGATTTGAGTGGGCAAATGGAGTCCGATTTTGGAAAATTTTATATGCCTAGACTCGTATCGAGATGAGGATTCCGAATATGTAACTTTTGTAATTTTTCGACAAGCGTACCGAAAGTCGGGTTTTGACAACTTTGGGAATTTTGATGTAAATTGAGTTATATTGATTGGGTGTCGTCCCATTGGCCTAATTTGTTGTATTTCTACTGTATTTGATCGGATTCTACGCGTGTGGAGCTCGATTCTCGTGGAAAGGGCATTGCGGAGTAGTCGTCGCGCCGTATTGAGGTGAGTAATAGATGTGGGTGATGACCAGCGGGTTCGAAACCCCGGTATACCACTTTGTGACGTTGTATAACGGCGAGACACGTACTCTCTTGTGAGTGCGGGGTCGATTGTGATTGGGGACTATGACATAGTCCGACTTGTTGATACTGTATTATGATATTAGGCTATTCTTGAGCCGTCGAACCTCCTTCTCGGATGGTTGCATATTATATATTGTGATAATGGCCACTCTTGAGCCGAGGAACCCCCTTCTTGGGTGGTTGAGTATACATGTGGGCCGTGAGCCAGTTATTGGATCCCGCGAGGATCGTTATCATTGTCTTATCATATTGACATGTTAGTTACTACCAGTCCGTAGCTGTTTCTGTTATCATGCTATTTCCAATCTCTGGAACTTGATATTACTGTTTTCAACTGAAAAATGATAAAAGATGTTTTCAAAAACTACTTTTGAGCCTGCGAGGTTGTAATTGCATATTAGCTGACTGGTAGTGGATCGGGCTACGCGCCGCAGCAGTATATATGTTGGATCGGACTGCACGCCGCAGTGATATTGTGCTTGGGCTGTAGGAGCCCCTCCGGAGTCTGAACCCCCACAGTGAGCACGGGTACCCAAATTGGATCGGGCTACGCGCCGTAGCGGTCATATCATGCATTGCATTGCATTTTAGCTACATCTGCTAGCTGTTATACTATTTTTCTGGTACTTGTTGGTACAGGTACGGTTGATATTGATTCTGTGACAGGGTATTTGATTACAACTTTACATAGTGCTTTATTGCGGATTTCTTATCTGCGCTGTCTTACCCCTGTTTGTTACCACTGAGTCTGGCAGTACTCATTTTACTCCTGCACCTTGTGTGCAGATCCAGGTACCTCTCAGCAGTGATCCAGTAGCTGTGCGAGGCGACATTTGTGGATATTCGAGGTAGCTGCAGAGTCCGCAGGACCCGATATTCCTTCTCACTGTCTCTTGATTTTGTATTAACTTTTCTTTCCGCACTTGGTATCTTGTAAACCTTGTACACTCATGTTCAGTAGAGGCTCATGACTCTTGACCCTTCGGTCTATGGGAGTTGATGTATTGTGGGACTTGGTTCCCCGTTTTCGTTATATGTATCATTGTTGCTTCGTAAATTAATATGCTTAAATGGGTTAAAGAGAGCTTCTAGCTCCGTTGTTAATTTTGATTGGTCGGGCTGGCTTAGCAATGTGCTGGGCGCCATCACGACCGGATTCGGGGTCGTGACATATAGACTCCCAATCAGCCTTCGTTTAAAAATCATATTTCATTTCTATTTATTGTCGTTAACATAGAAATTATATTGTAATAATCGTATAAATATAATTTCATTTAGTAATCGTCCTATGCATATATCGTATTAGTTCAATGGACTTATGTGGTAGACAATACGTTTTCCAATATCGATTCAAATAAGTACTCGTATACTCCACAATCTTCAATAAGTACTAAGGTCAATCATATTTGTGAAAGTATACTACCCCGATATATAAACGGAACGTATTAATGTTCCTAATTTGGTTAACTCACCTCACAACTAGTAATGTCATACCAATATCTTCCGGTTGATAGATATTGGATTTTATATCTCAAAATACGTACCAGTTATCGTGACCGTTAGACTATTTGATCCATACATGACCGTATTTGTCTGACTACATGCGTGTAGTAACTAATGATAGGACTTAATCACCTCCGATATAATATTCATTCATGATAAGAAGGGTCACGACATATGAATGCAAAGAACGTATTCAATCGTATGAATGAAATCATATTCCATAAGACTTAAATGGGAATTGGGAGTAATACTAAATTTCATAGACTACAATCTTATGTATTCATATAGTATGATGGACATGCATAGTAGTTAAATATTATGCTAACTACAACCTTAGTTGGCCAATTGTGATTTGGGTCGTCACAGCTAATTTCTCTATAACCTTTGAAAATTTTGTGCATGCAAAAGGCTCGACTAATGCCCTTTATGTCGGACATTGTCCACCCGATTGCTCGCTTATTTAGAATTATTTTCTCATGTCACATACAATTTAGATAATAAGATAAGTAACAATTGATTTGTGCCACCTATCAATTAGACTATACGAATATGTTATAATCATGAAATCATATTCCTGTTGTTGTCTTAGTTTAACAATAACCTTGTAAACTTCTGTGCATTTGTGCCACCTTCAGGGTCAGGGCAGTCATTTATTGACCAATATGGACCAATATATTAAATGTTATACTCATATGAGTATTATGAAATTGACTAATATTGACCAATATATTATCAATAAACGGAACGTAGGACTATAGTATATATAATATGACTTTTTGTGACTATCTGGTGATTTTAAATGGACTTATAAATAACATTTAATCGTATATGAATGATTTATATTACGTAATATCAGTACTTATATTATTTCGTCTATGAATGATATAAATACAATCGTATTAGTCCAATTGTACCTGCCCATAAATTTTACATAAGTAACTATGAGTAATACTAGATATATAAAACAGAATAGTCTATGAGTACGACCTATACTCATAGATGGTTAGACGGTCAATTACCTAAAATGTAGCAATCGTATAAACCCACAATCATGGGTTGATATCAATACTACGTTCATTCAGTATAACCATGAACCATAACTTAGTCTAATGGACTTATGTGGTTGTCGTAGGCCGATTCGTCCTAGTATGAACGTATGACATTACTCCCAATACGATATATAAACGGAAGGTCCTATGATTACAATCGTATTAGTCCAATGGACTTAGTAATTCATATATCTTGTAGGTTTTAATATCATTGGTTAATGGTAAGTACTGATCCAATTAACGATTGATACTACAAAGATAGTTATGTTATTTATATATACTAATTGAAATACATCAAATAGGTTACATATATGATATTGACAGTATACATAATCGATTGTCTACTAATCACCATATATCAAGGAACATATGGTGATTCCATCGTATAGTAACAATTATTGACGATATCGTTTGGATAATATGCTAATGGAGACGGGCACACACATGTATACAACCACAGGATATGTTTATTAACATAGAGTGTATATAGTAATTAATTTCTAATAACGTGTTATTATTTAAGTCCAATGGACTTAAATAAATAAATATATAAATGATATTATGTATCCTATACAAATGTAGACAGAAGATAGCAAATTTTGTAAATAATATGTTATGGTTGACTGATATAATCATACCCACACCGAGTATTACATTTATGGCTACCAATGAATAGTTATATTTGTTGATTTACTACGATTTAGTCCCTCCTATAACATTATGTGAGTTAAATTATCTAGGACCGGTACAATTATGTCAATAAATACTATCAATTATTCTATTTAATTAGAACGTCGCATCAAACCACATATAATGAATATCGGCAAATTTTACTCCCAATAAAATTGTGTAGTAATACATTACGTTATTAAATATATTATGACAGACTGGGAGTATAAATGTATAATCCCAAACATATGCGTCCTGGACTTATATACGTTCATTTATATGTATAAACACAATATTGAGTATTAGTCCATTTTAATATAAAATAAGAGATTGTATAATACATATATTATAGAATTTTTGAATCATTACAAAACTTTACGGTTGTCCACATAAGTCCATTTGACCGTCTATGAACCTACGGTCATATTCAATCACAATCATGTTATGAGTTATATCATGCACCCTTTGGTCAATAATCTTACTTGGGCTCACAAAGTAAGTCCTCACCACACATACACTCAAGCATTGCCGGGAATGGAGTCGAGGGCCCACAATAACCTTTAGTATAGTTCAAGCGCACAACGGTTCAAGATAGCCTTATGATGATTGTTTGGTCAATGCAAGAGTCTCAAGGCGACAATTTTCACCTTCCTAAACACAACTCAATGTCCTTGACCATGAGATCAAGGGCAAATGTGCTAGGCCCAAGTGAAGCTTTTCTTGAGGTACCCTTAACTACCAAAAACTTGAAGAAAAAGAAAGAAAACAAGAAAAACTGACTCGACCCTTAAGAAAGTTGTCACGCTATCTATCATTGGAAAGAGCCACCCGGTTCACACAACACTCTACCCTTGGAAAGAACCGTGGCATAAAGAAAACCAAGGGCTTATTTCAATACCCAAGACAAAAAACAAAACAAGGCCATGAGCCTAACCTTGCAACTATCATGAAAAATCTAACGAATATAACAAAACCGAAGAAAAACCATCAACCGGCAACCAAATGAATATGTACACCAAGATAGTAGAATATACAACTAAAGAGATTCAGAATTGAAGTTTATATACAATCCAACTATGTCTACGAATGTACTGAAAAGAAAGACAGAGTGAAAAAATATATACAATCATCCAGTTTAACCAAACAAAAGTAGGGACACACCCCCACAAATAAAATCTAGCATTGTCCCCAATGCTAACTACCAAATATAACATCAAAAAGGAAAGAGCAAGGGATATAGAAAATGACCCCTCAAGCCTCATCTGCCTGGCTATGCTGCTCGGTAGCTCACACGTCCTGTGTGTCGTCAGGGACCTCAGACTGGTCCCCAGCCAGCTGCTGTTCCACTGGGACATGTGATGGAGGCTCGTCTGACTGTGCAGGAGGCTCATCTGACTGAGTGGGAGGAGGATGTGACTGTGCAAGAAGCTCATCCAAGTGAGTGGGGGGAGGATCTGACTGTGTAGGAGGAGGATCCTCACGCTCAGTGGCTAAAGTAATCACAACTCCCTCAGTGTTGAGGAGTTTCCTCTTCTTCCTGGGCCGAAGCTCCTGAACTGGTGGCTGCTCGGTGGGGGTCTCCATGACAAGCTCCTCAAATAACAAGTCTAGCTGATCCGCCACTAGCATGTCCACCTGCGTCCTCAATGTTGCTACCTCCTCCTTTGAGGCTTTGGTCTTCCTGAGCTTCCTATGCTCCTTCGCCAAGCTCTTCAGTACTTTGCTGTGCTCGCCAACTGACTTGGCTAAGGAATCCTGCTTCTTCATCATTGCTTCCTAGTTTTCCACGATTTTCTTCAAGGTGTCTTCGATTGAAGCAGGTACCTCAACCGTCACTGGTGCTCTCTCGGCCTGAACAACTGCTGTCAAGGTGGACAACTTGGATGTCGCTGCCAACATCCAGTTGTTCAAACTGGCTAGTGCGGTCACATAATTTTGATGCAGACCGCACTCCTTACCCGTTTTTGAGATTACTGAATGTGGACTGCACAAAAATCAGTGCGGCCATGCGAACCGCACAAAAATGTGTGCGACCGCATTTCCTTAAGCGTTTTTAATAGACCAACTTCAGAGACCATGCATTTTGAGACTTAGCCAAAATTTTTATGCACAGTCCCTGCAATGCACACCTATTCCTGCATACGCTTCAACACTGGTTAGCAAAAATCAAGCCTTCTGCATATGAATATACGATGGAATATATATTCCATAGAGTAATGGTATGTGGACATTTATTTTCATTATTCGGATGACTCTGAATAATATTATAATATGTGAACTGGGTATCATGTTATTAGAAACATACTAAAATGGACCGTATTAATCTAATACCATATTATATTATACGTAATCTTAAACGGAATGAATTTTCATAGTCATTTAATAATTGTAGTCCAATAACAACTATAACTCAATCCACTTAGTGTGAGATTATACTATCATAGTCTTATAACATATCGTATTGGTGAGCCATCTTATAATTAAACGTTATTAATTGTGTCATATACTATTATCGATTGTAGTGGATGCCTTGGTTAGAATATAATTACTAAAATTATATGGACTTGGTATAAACATCTGAAATAGTATAATGAATACAACGTATTATACGATCGGAGATTCTAATATACTCCGAATATAATCATTCAATTACATAGGGCATCCTCAGATGAATACTTCATCGTCCTAATCTTGAGATAAGAGAACACAATCCAAATCATAAATATATCATCTTGAATTTAACTACGGATTATTTGTGGGACTTAATATTGTTATATATCGGGGACTAATAAATGAACATTACTTTATATCGTATACAATTATACTAGGAATGCATAATTGTATGATTGGATTAAGTATAACTAGTATTAAAACCTGCGCGATGCGCGGTACTTTTGAAGCATTATCCTCCAGCAACTTTAAGGGTAATCCTCTTTTAAATCTTCACTATTGGACTAATAGTTAGTGTTGCAGATAAGGAACAATCCTTCCTCATTTAAGTAACTGGTGTAATTATCAAGTTATCAATGACCTCATAGTGTATTTTATAGAAATAAATAATGCAATTAAACACAGGCATAAGTTATACTATATATAAAATTTTGAGAACAAAATCAAATAGCAGAACATCGTTAAGAAAGAACATTTTCAAGCCAGTATCAAAATGAGGGGCTTGTGCAATAGCACATTGAGAATCCTGACGTAATGTTTTACTAAGCAGATAATAAGAGAAGTATTTGGGGCATCTTTATATAATGGGAAAAGTATATTACTACAACCATCTTTTCCTAATCGAGTCCTGAAGCATAAAATATTCAGATACCATCTGTCCTGAAATAGCACCAAATTGGGTATATGCTACTGTTGAACACCTCTTCTACCTCGACTGGGGAACTGTTTATCGACAATAATCAACAAAGGAGAAAACTTAGGAGATCGAGCATGATAAATATGTACTATATTAGAGATAAATATTACATGTTTGAAACTGACCATACGTTATATCACACAAAGGAGGATTAATTTCTTCATTTTCGATATCAATCCCTCTGTCATTTTTGTGATCAACATTCTCTATAAAAGAAATGGCATTGTTTTGAAAATAAGTTACAGAAAAAATAATACGAAAGAAAAATAGCAACTAATCTACATAAAGCCTACCAAAAATTTAATTAATTCTTCCTTAAAAAAGAATACATACCATAAGTAAATTATACCGATATTATGTATATTGTTCGCAAATATGGTCAGATACAAAGCTTATACTAAATGTAGAATTATTATTTCAACTTAATATTAATGTGTAATTTATTTAAAATTATATTAATTGATTCTTTCTCAAAAAAAAAATACCTACCATAATCTAACAATCATTAATTAATGGCAGAGAACTTTTTAATAAATTGATTATATTTATTTATTTTTTGGACATTGGTCCATTAAACGTTTTTTGGAAAGAACTTTTAATATGGTGCATTACGTAATTTTTCTGAACACTTTGATAAAAATGCAGTTCATAAATCCTGTTATTGTTAATTAGCTCCACATAAAATTGTGGACAATGTTTCTTCAAATGGGAAAGGTATTTAGTACTATTTCCCTAGGCTATGATGAAGACTCATGTTAAGAACTTTCTGTTTACTCTTTTTTCAATTTTTGGATGGGTGTTTGGTCGTTTCATTAATATTTGAGATTGTGAAGCTCTATTTTATTTTGCCTTTTTTTTAAATCTTTGTGTATAAGAAATATTTAAATTATCTACAGCTATAACGTAGTAAGTATGATCAACATAAATCCATAAATACGCTAAGTGAAATTAATTGTGAAAACTCAAAATATTCTTTGTTCCCTAGCATTAATACATGTCGTATTTATATTTGAATGGATCTTGATCAAAATATTCTTTTCATAATATGCTTCTTGATTATTGCATGATTATTCACTTTCCAAATATATTTCTAGATCAGCACTCTCATTCATCCTTGATTTCTTCAATTTGAAGCAATTTATGAATATTTTTGGTTATATAATATTATTCCTTATATGGTAAAGTTTGATTACCGTGTAAATATTTAAACTTCTAAGTAATATACACTTGTATATTATGCAGATATAGTATCAATATAAATTTGAATTGATTTTTTTTCTCAAAAAAAGAAACATACCATAACTAAATTATACACAAAATTATACCATATGTCAAATATATTCTCAACAACATAATTAAAATTATTCTTTAATTGTTATTTTTTAATTGAACTACTACTTCCATTAATTATGTTTCCATTTATAATTCATATTTTTAATGTTGTCTTAAATTTGCCAAGTGGCTTCTTTTAAGCTTGCCACTTGGCTTAACCACATGCTTCACTACTCTCCTATTAATATAATATAGATATCACATTATGTGCTATATATGTAATTAGGATGTATTATTTTTTGAAGTCCATTGGACTACATATTTAATTGTTATGCGAGCACCAATTAATATTAAATGGTTATAACCATTGCTTATAAGGCACGCACTGGTTCATTAGTTCAATACGATATTACTCCCAATACATTTTAAGTTGGTATTCTCAAGGAACCACAATCTGACTATTCATTTTGTTGACCTTATACTAGGATATATTCGCCCCAATATAATATTTATAGTCTATGGTAGTAGATGTCGTTCTCTTATTAGATAGTTTGAAGCTTGTGAGACTAACTAATTGAGAACAAACATTCAATTATTATGTGTTACGATCCGGATTTCCCTCACCATCGTGATTGTGATAGCGCCTACTCGTGGTAGCTAGGCAAGCCAATTCACTTACCATCATCCTGTTTATACAATCATTTCCGTTCTCATACTTAATAGTAAGAATAATACTCGATTTTTTAAAATGCGGAAGTCTTTCGAATAAGAGATGAATAATAGTGTAAAATAACTGACATAAATCCTCTACCCAAGATGTGGAGTCACAAACTCACGAACTACTAAGGAATAACTATATATAAGGGTCTGAAAGAAAATAAATAATAACCATTTGTCTCGGAACAATGAGACCACATCAATAATAAAAGTAAATAGAGGAGACGCCGGACCTGCGGACGCCTGCAAGCTACCATGGTCTCGGAAGTAAGTAATCTCACTAGTATACTGCTGCTGCTCCTGCTCAAAACCTGGACCTGTGCAAAAATGCACATAAGTGTAGTATCAACACAATCCGACCCCATGTGCTGGTAAGTGTCTGGCCTATCCCGGTGAAGTAGTGACAAGCCTAGGACCAGACACTCATATAAACCTGTTGAGTTCTATATATGTATGTACCACAAAATAAAAAAGATATTGAGTAACACAACTAACAAAGGAGGTAACATGCTGGGGGAGCACAATCAGCAACACATAATGAATCAGTAAGATAAAAATAGAGTGTAGCAGAAATAATTATTGCAAAGCAAGAAATTTAAATGGTTGCACGGCATCACCCTTCGTGCTTTTACTCTCATACTCACCAAATAATCAAATAAAAGTGCACGGCATCACCCTTCGTACTTACTCTCATCCTCACGAAATAATCAAATAAAAGTGCACGGGCATCACCCTTCGTGCTTTTACTCTCATCCTCACATCTATGACACGGCATGAT
>JASVEL010014156.1:0-47803 GCA_032618575.1 Nicotiana noctiflora
TAACTCTTCTGGCGAGACTGTGCTGTACGAAGCCTCTCCTGGATCAACTTTGCTCTATCCAGAGCATCCTGAACTAACTCAGTCCCTATCAATCTATCCTCACCAGGCTCAAACCATCCCACGGGGGATCTACACCGTCTGCCATACAATGCCTCATACAGGGCCATCTGAATACTCGACTGATAACTGTTGTTGTAGGCAAACTCAGCAAGTGGTAAGAACTCATCCCACGAACCAACAAAATCAATCACACATGCTCGCAACATATCCTCTAGAATTTGAATAGTGCGCTCAGACTGCCCGTTTGTCTGGGGGTGAAATGCGGTGCTCAACTCAACCCGCGTACCCATCTCTCGCTGAAATGCTCTCCAAAACGGAGATGTGAACTGGGTACCCCTGTCGGATATGATAGACACTGGGGCCCCATGCAACCGGACAATCCCTCGAATAAAGATCGCTGCCAACCGCTCCGATGAGTAGGTAGTACTAACTGGAATGAAGTGAGCTGACTTGGTCAACCTATCCACAATCACCCAAACAGAATCAAACTTCCTCTCTGTCCGAGAGAGTCCAGTAACAAAGTCCATGGTGATCCTCTCCCATTTCCACTCAGGAATATGAATGCGCTGAAATACACCACCGGGCTTCTGATGCTCGTACTTAACTTGCTGACAGTTGAGGCACCGTGCTACATATCTGACAATGTCCATCTTCATCTTTCTCCACCAATAGTGTTGTTTCAAATCTTGATACATCTTCGCGGCTCCTGGATGGATAGAATACCGCGAGCTATGGGCCTCTTCCAGAATCAACTCACGAAGGCCATCAACATTGGGCACACATATCCGGCCTTGCATCCTCAATATGCCGTCACTATCAATGGTGACATCTCTAGCATTATCATGCTGAACTCTATCCCTAAGGACAACCAAATGTGGATCATCATACTGGCACTCACGAATACGATCATATAGAGATGACCGAGATACAACACAAGCCAATACCCTGCTGGGCTCCGAAATATCTAACCTCACTAGCCGATTGGCTAGCACCTGAACATCATAAGCAAATGGCCTCTCCTCAGCTGGAATATATGCTAAGCTCCCCATACTGACCGCCTTCCGGCTCAAAGCATCGGCCACCACATTGGCCTTCCCCGGATGATATAGAATAGTAATGTCATAATCCTTAAGCAACTCAAGCCATCTCCGCTGTCTCAAATTAAGATCTTTCTATTTGAACAAGTGCTGGAGACTACGATGGTCGGCTTACACCTCACAAGACACACCGTACAAATAGTGCCTCCAAATTTTCAGGGCATGAACAATGGAGGCTAGTTCTAAATAATGAACAGGATAGTTCTTCTCATGTGGCTTCAACTGCCGAGAAGCATAATCAATCACCTTACCCTCCTGCATCAACACACAACCTATCCCCACTCTCGAGGCATCACAATAAACAGAGTATATGAACCTGAAGCTGATGGCAATACTAACACTGGAGCTGTGGTCAAAGCTGTCTCGAGCTTCTGAAAGCTCTCCTCGCACTCTTCCAACAACACGAATGGTGCACCCTTCCGGGTCAATCTAGTCAAAGAAGAAGCAATGGATGAAAATCCCTGAACAAACCGGCGATAATATCCCGCCAAGCCAAGAAAACTCCTGATCTCTGTAGCTGTGGACGGTCTAGGCCAACTCTGCACCGCCTCTATCTTCTTCGGATCAACCTGAATACCATCACGAGACACCACATGTCCCCGAAATGCTACGGACTCGAGCCAAAACTCGCACTTGGAGAATTTAGCATATAGCTTCTCCTCCCTCAATCTCTGCAACACAATACTCAAATGTTGAGCATGCTCCTCCCGACTACGGGAGTAGACTAGAATGTCATCAATGAACACAATCACAAATGAATCCAAATAAGGCCTGAACACACTGTTCATCAGATGCATAAATGCTTCTGGGGCGTTGGTCAGCCCAAAAGACATCACAAGAAACTCATAATGACCATATCGGGTCCTGAATGCGGTCTTCATAATATCCGAGTCCCTGATCTTCAGCTGGTGATAGCCTGAACGAAGATCGATCTTAGAAAACACCCTCGCACCCTGCTGATCAAACAAATCATCAATGCGCGGTAGAGGGTACTTGTTCTTCACTGTTACATTGTTCAATTGCCTATAATCAATACACATTCGCATGGAACCATCTTTCTTTTTAACGAATAACACCGGAGCACCCCACGGGGACACACTAGGGCGGATGAAACCCTTATCTAGAAGCTCCTGAAGCTTCTCTTTCAGTTCTTTCAACTCAGCTGGTGCCATCCGATAAGGAGGAATGGATATGGGCTGAGTGCCGGCACCAAGTCAATGCCAAAATCAATATCCCTGTCCGGCGGCATGCCCGGCAGGTCTGAGGGGAATACATCTGGGAAGCCCCTTACAACAGGTACAGAATCAATGCTAGGAGACTCAGCTCCACATCTCTCACAAAAGCTAAGTACGATAAACACCCTTTTTCAACCATCTTCTGAGCTTTTAGGAACGAAATAACACGGCTAGGGACGAAATTGGTCGAACCCCGCCACTTAATCTGAGAAATACCAGGAATGGCCAACGTAACTATCTTAGCATGACAGTCCAATATAGCGTGGTACGAAGACAACTAGTCCATACCCAATATAACATCAAAGTCCACCATCCCCAACAATAACAAATCTGCCTGGGTCTCCAAACCCCCAATAGATATAACACAGGATCTATAGACATGATCCACAACAATCGTATCACCCACGGGGTGGATACATGAACAGGTAAATCAAGACTACCACGAGTCGCACCCAAATGATGTGCAAAATTAGAGGACACGTAAGAATATGTGGACCCTGGATCAAATAGAACAGAGGCATCTCTGTGACAGACATAAATGATACATGTAATCACTGCATCGGAGGCAACTGCATCACGCCTGTCAGGGAGTGCATAGAATCGTGCTTGGCCTCCACTATATCCCTCCTCGCCTCTGGGGCGACCACGAGAAGACTGACCTCCACCTCTACTAGCCTGAGATGGTGCTGAAGAGGAGCGCTGATCCCTCTGCTGAGTCCTGTCCCTACGGAGTCGAGGGCACTGTCTCCTCATGTGGCCAAACTCGCCACACTCATAACATGCACCTGGTGCTGGAGAAGGGGACTGAAGGGAACCCTTCGCTCATAACATGCACCTGGTGCTGGAGAAGTAGGTGTTGCACTCTGGGCTGGGAGGGCACTAAGTGATGACTGACCCTGCTGAAACCCCTATCGACCACGACCATAAGAACCTCCGCTCTGCTCTGGGCGGCCTGAATGAGAAGGTCTAGATGAGCGACCTCTGCTCTGCTGGGAATGCCCTCTAGATGGAGCACCACTGAAACTGCCAGAACCACGAGGCCTCTTGGCCTCCGCTCCTCTCTCTCTCGGCGATGATCCGCCTCAATGGAGCGTGCCATGTCCACAACCTACTCAAATGATGATGACAGGACTCGCTCTCTGGTCATAAGAATGCGGATAGAGTAGTTGAGGCCATCAATGAACCTCCTGATCCTCTCCCTATCAGTAGGGATCATCCACGTGGCATGCCTAGCCAACTATGTGAATCTAAGCTCATACTGAGTCACAGACATGTCGCCCTGAACCAACCACTCGAACTGGCGACGTAGCTCCTCGCGACGAGGCTGAGGTACATATTTCTCTAGAAAGAGAGTAGAGAACTGCCTGCCATGTGAGAGGTGCTGCTCCTGCAGGCCTACGCCTCTCAAACGCTTCCCGCCAATCAAATGCGGGACCAGTGAACTGAAAGGTAGTAAATGAAACTCCGCTGGCCGTCTGCAACATCCTCTGACACTTGTCCAAGAAACCCTGGGCATCCTCGCCATCAACGCCACTTGAAATGGGGTGGCTGAAGTCTACCAAACCTCTCGAGACGACAGCTGCTCGTCGTCGGGCATACCCTGAACCATATGCTCTGGAGCTCGGTGCGGTCGGAGGAATAGCCGGTGCAACCACCGAGCGGGGACCGCCTGCAGCGTCTGAAGTCCCCTGAACAACCCGCTCGGGTGTGCGAGCTGCGGGGGTCTGGCGACCACCCCTTGTCTGAGATGTCGCTGCGGTAGCGGTAGGCTGAAACTACTTGTGCCAAACGGGAACACACCGATAATATCTAAGCAAGAGTCTCCGAAGACCCAGGAATAGCAATAGATACGGTCTGGCTCCTGAGCTGGTACAACGGGCGGGTCGGCTGGCACTGCCTCGGCTGCCCTACCTCTGCCTCTAGCACGGCCGCGCCCGCGGCCTCTAACAGGTGGCAATGGAGGTCGTCCACCTAGTCTAGATGCTCGGGTTCTCGCCATCTGCGAGAGAATAGAATATAGAAGTTCGGTTCTCGAGAACAACAAGATCGCACGACGGAGTTCAAGAAAAGTGAAGTGTTTCCTAAAGGTTCGCAGCCTCTCGAGGATAAGTACGGGCGTCCCCGTACCGATCCACAAGACTCTACTAACCGGCTCAAGGCTCGTGAGGCCCTAGTAAACCGGCTCAATGCATCAGTGTCACGACCCCAAATTCGGTCGTGATGGCGCCCGGCACACTGCTAGGCCAGCCTGACCAATCAATAACAACAACGGAGCTAGGAGCTCGTTTTATCCCATTTTAACATATCAAATCATAAAACAACAGTGACATATATATCGAAAACGGGGAACTAGTCCCAACACATACCAACTCCCATAGACCGAAGGGTCAAGAGTCATGAGCCTCTACTGAACTTAAGTGTATAAAGGTTTACAAGATACCAAGTGCGGAAAGAAATGTCTATACAGAATCAAAAGATAGTAAGAAGGAATATCGGGTCCTGCGGACTCTGCAGCTACCTCGAATATCCTACAGATGTCGCCTCGCACAGCTACCAGATGCTGAGAAGTACCTGGATCTGCACACAAGGTGCAGGGAGTAAAATGAGTACTGCCAGACTCAGTGGTAATAAACAAGGGTAAGACAGCGGAGATAAGAAATCCGCAATAAAGCACTATGTAAAGCTGTAATCAAATACCCTGTCACGGAATCGATATCAACTGTACCTGTACCAACCAGTACCAGCAAAACACTATAACAGCTAGCAGATGTAGCTAAATGCAATGCAATGCATGATATAACCGCTACGACGCGTAGCCCGATCCAATTTGGGTACCCGTGCTCACTGTGGGGGTTCAGACTCCGGAGGGGCTCCTACAGCCCAAGCACAATATCACTGCGGCGTGCAGTCCGATCCAACATATATACTGCTGCGGCGCGCAGCCCGATCCACTACCAGTCAACTAATATGCAATTACAGCCTCGCGGGCTCAAAATAGTTTTGAAAACTTTTTTATCATTTTTCAGTTGAAAACAATACTATCAAGATCCAGAGAATGGAAATAACATGATAACAGTAAATAGTTACGGACTGGTAGTAAACTAGCATGTCAATATCACAAGACAATGATAACGATCCTCGCGGGATCCAATAGCTGGCTCACAGCCCATAAATATGCTCGACCATTCGAGAAGGAGGTCTAACGGCTCAAGAGTAGCCAATATCACAATGTAGTATGCAACCATCCGAGAAGGAGGTTCGACGGCTCAGGAATAGCCTAATATCATAACACAGTATCAACAAGTCGGACTAAGCCATAGTCCCCAATCACAATCAACCCGCACTCACAAGAGAGTACGTGTCTAGCCGCTATACAGCGTCACAAAGTGGTACCGGGGTTTCGAACCCGCTGGTCATCACCCACATCTATTACTCGCCTTAATACAGCTCGACGACTAGTCCGTGATGCCCTTGCCACGAGAATCAAGCTCCGCACGCGTAGAATCTGATCAAATATAGTGGAAATAAATCAAATTAGGCCAATGGGACATAACCCAATCGAAAGAATTCGAAAAATACTCAAAAACACGAAATTGGCAAAACTCGAGCCCCGGACCCACATCTCGGAAAATTTCGAAATTCATATTTCCGGAATCCTCGTCTCGCCACGAGTCCGTACATATAAAATTTATCCAATTCCGACACCATTTGGTCCTTCAAATTTTTATTATACACTTTTGAAAGATTTCAACACTTTTCTTCCCAAATTCCATCCCAAATCACAAATTAAAAGATGGATTCAATGATATATTCATGTAATGTAGCCAAATCTGAGTTAGAATCACTTACCCCAATGAAGTTCTTGAAAAACCTTCGAAAAATCACCAAAATCCGAGCTCTCTAGGTTCAAAAATCAAATAAAACATAAAACCTCGTATTTATAGACTAACCCTCGGATTCCAGCAGTGTTGACCGCACAAAAATGGCCGCGGTCCGCGCCCAGTCTCCGCGACCGCACAAAAATGGCCGCGGCCGCGCAGTTTGCTCTGCAGTGACAAGCTTTGGTATTTTGACCATAACATTCTCTACAGATGTCCAAATTATGATTTCCTTAGTGATTACTTTAGTATTCCGGAAACACGACACGAAGGGCTACAACCTTCGTTTTTCAATCACCTCAAAATTCCTTGTAGATAAAAAGATGTGAGCTTCCGAAGTAGGACCAGTGATCTGAAGATTTTTTCACCTACGCGGACCACACAGAAATGACCGTGGTCCATGCACAGCCAGCGCGGCTGCGCCAAAGGACCGCGGTCCGCGTCCCAATGACTGCCCCTTCCATTTTCTATGTTCCGGGATGTCCGTACTCACCCGAAATACACCCGAGACCCCCGGGACCTCAACCAAAAGTACCAACCAGTCAAAAAACACATCACGGACTTAGTCGAGGCCTCAAATCACATCACATATCATCAAAATCATCGAATTACCACGGATTCAAGCCTAAATTTATCAAGTTCTTCCAAAACTCACATTCGGTCAAAACCCGACCAAACGACATCCGAATGACCTGAAAATTTGCGGACATATCCAAAATCACATGACGAAGCTACAGGAATTGTCGGAATTCCATTCCGACCCCCGGATCAAAATCTCACCTACCGATAGGATTTCGCCAAAATTCAACCTTAGCCAATTCAAGCCTATTTCTACACCGGACCTCCAAATTTAATTCCAATTGCGCCCCTAAGTCACAAATCACCTCCCGGAACTACCCGAATCATCAGAATCCGATTCCGAGCCCTCTAACTAAATAGTCAACTCCATGTTGACTTTTAATGTTCAAGTTTTCTTCAAAAAGGCTATATGCCTCATTTTCAATCCAATTCACTCCTTACTCACCCGATAGAGTCTAACACTGATATAAAAGCATAAAATATGTAATTGCAACATAACAGGGTGGTAATTCCCATGACGACGGGCCGGGTCGTCACATTCTCCCCCTCTTAAGCAAACGCTCGTCCTCGAGCGGGTGAAGAAACATACCTGAAGTCTCAAACAAGTGAGGATATCTGCTCCGCATCTCCCGCTCGATCTCCCAAGTGGCCTCAAAAGAATTAATATTTCTGATGGTTCGAACCTCCGCCGAAGCTTGTAAATGACTTGAGTTTAATCTAACTAGAACTTTGGTGCCTCATTTGAGTAAGAAGGCTATGAGTGGCTAAAAGTGCTTTGATGTATGACTCCGAGCTAAGTTGGGGAGGTTGTTATTGTTATTGATTAAGCGATTGCACTGTCGTGTGCTGTGTTGGCTCTGTCTCTAGGTATGTTGGGAAATTTTGATAAAGGTTATGGTGCTTCGTAGATATGAGAAATACTAGGATGTTGTGAACTTATGTTGGTAAAGAGTGTGCGGTGTATAGAAAAGGAAGATAGCTAATTGTATGTGTATGTAATCATGTTCTGCGGTGTCAGAGTTCTAACAAGGCACGAGCGGTTCTGTTCAACAAGACAGTTGAATTACAGCTGAATGAGGGTGAATAACGCCCGAGAAT
The DNA here is from genome assembly GCA_032618575.1 of Nicotiana noctiflora. Classification (NCBI taxonomy): domain Eukaryota; kingdom Viridiplantae; phylum Streptophyta; class Magnoliopsida; order Solanales; family Solanaceae; genus Nicotiana; species Nicotiana noctiflora. The sequence continues at coordinate 7,948 of JASVEL010014156.1, forward strand.
GATTTTGCGGTGTTCAAGAGTTTGCTTGTAACAGTCAGGTGTCTTAAGATTGTATTTGAGGGTAAAGACGGTGATTTCATTAGAAGAGATCAAGACTTGTGTTATATTATGTGAATGATGTGATTCTATGTAACCGTATGGGAAGGTAATGATAATGAATTCAAATCGCAGGAAGTTCTCCAAAATAATGTATTGTAGAATGTGGTACTTCTGGGAAACATTGAGAGAGTATTAAGTGGACTTTGTGTCTTAGACCGTGTGGCCTTATGTACGAGTCGTGTGGTAACATGAGTTTATGTATTATGGTACTACAGTAATGGCTAATATTAAATTAAGGATGAATCAGAAAGGAAACTGGGTAAATGGATCAACTTGTTAATAAACCGAAACTGTATGAGAAGGAATACGATTAATTCCTGGTATATGTTTGGAGTAATGAGTCTCACAGATATTGTGCAATAAAGCTTTTGAGTGCTGGCAGTTGTGTAACTGGATATGGGAATAAGGACTCAGTCCTGGCAGTTTAATTTATGCAATGTAATTGGGAGAAAGAGTTGGTGAAGTGCTTTACTGTAGTTTGAAAATGAGTGTATTTCCTGTTGGTATGCAATGCTTGGAAGGTGTAATGAGTTTTCTCTATATGGGATCATGAAAGTCCTTGACTAGTTGAGTGCGCCGATGTTTGCGGCGAAGGAAAGGGATATGAATTTCCCTGTTGTCCTAGTGTGGTATTGTATATGCGATGTGTTATGAAAGTTGATAATGGCATATTTAAGGTTTTGAGATTAGCTCATAATATATGAGAAGTCATTAAAATTATTGAGCAGCGCAGGCAGTTGCAGATGATATAAGCATCGATCTTTCTGGTGATTAAGGAAAATGGTACTGCTACTCTAGTAAATTAGCAGTGAATATGGTCCAAAAGGACAAGGTAATGTGACCTGATAATATCTAGTGGTATGGTGGTATTCTCTTGTTGGATCGACTATAATAATTGAGTCGTTGATGGCATAGTGAAATTCCTGAATGGCTTTTGTGGTATTAATGGACGCTTGATGTGCGTTATGTATTCGTACGGTGGAGTACAGAATTAGGCATAGTGATTCATGTGTTATATATGTGTTGGAGACTTGAAGTTCTCGTTAGTCCGCCTATGCAATGGTTGTATATCGTGTGTATCGGCACCGTTTTGTGATTATTGGAAAATCGACAGCCCTAGTGGCTCTCTCTAAACTTGATATGACGAATTTGGATTATGATACTTGATTGCTAACTGGTCGTCATTGGGTCAGGTTGTCTAGACAAATGTGATATGGACTATGATGGAATAGCACAAATTGCGTAGCAGAGTGCATCAGAATATGCTCCAGCGGGGCATTGTACCTCAGGACCAGCGGATGGCTGGTGGGTATTGCTTTGTCAGTTGGGCCTTCGTGGCGGATATCAGTGCAGAGGTTTCTACCAGGGGTTCAGTTCCGGTATTTGGGAACTTTGTCGGATACGTTTCTTGTGGCCGAGCTTGAGGCTGTAATTGCATATTAGTTGACTGGTAGTGGATCGGGCTGCGCGCCGTAGAGGTATATATGTTGGATCGGACTGCACACCGTAGTAATATTGTGCTTGGGTTGTAGGAGCCCCTTCGGAGTCTGAACCCCCACAGTGAGCACGGGTACCCAAATTGGATCGGGCTACGTGTCGTAGCGGTCATATCATGCATTGCATTGCATTTATCTACATCTGCTAGCTGTTATACTGTTTTGCTGGTACTTGTTGGTACATGTACAGTTGATATTGATTATGTGACAGTGTAATTGATTATAGCTTTACATAGTGATTTATTGCGGATTTCTTATCTGCGCTGTCTTACCCTTGTTTATTACCACTAAGTCTGGCAGTACTCATTTTACTCCCTGCACCTTGTGTGCAGATCCAGGTACCTCTCAGCAGTGATCCAGTAGCTGTGCGAGGCGACATCTGTAGGATATTCGAGGTAGCTGCAGAGTCCGCAGGACCCGATATTCCTTCTTACTATCTTTTGATTCTGTATTGACATTTCTTTCCGCACTTGGTATCTTGTAAACCTTTATACACTTAAGTTCAGTAGAGGCTCATGACTCTTGACCCTTCGGTCTATGGGAGTTGGTATGTGTTGGGACTAGTTCCTCGTTTTCGATATATATGTCACTGTTGTTTTATGATTTGATATGTTAAAATGGGATAAAACGAGCTCCTAGCTCCGTTGTTGTTATTGATTGGTCAGGCTGGCCTAGCAGTATGTTGGGCGCCATCACGATCGGATTTGGGGTCGTGACATGTTCAAAATGCCTTTTTACAGGGAGATCTTCTTGAAGATGTTTATATGCAGATTCCAGAAGGCTTTGCAAGCCAGGGGGAGTATGATAGGAGAAAAGTATGCAAGTTGCACAAGTCTTTATATGGTTTAAAGCAGGCTCCTAGACAGTGGAATATTAAACTGTCTTCTGCTCTAAAAGACATGGGATTTGTTCAATCTCATTATGATTACTCACTGTTTATACAAAGAACAGGTGATAATCTTATAATCATACTAGTATATGTTGATGATTTACTGGTTACTGGAAACAATGTGAAGATGATTAATCAGGTAAAAACAGACTTGCAGAACAAGTTCAAAATGAATGATCTAGGAGATTTGAAATTCTTCCTTGGAATTGAATTCTCTAGATCTAAAAGAGGCATTCTAATGAATCAGAGAAAGTATGCTCTTGAGCTTGTATCAGAAATGGGATTGTCTGGTAGTAAACCTATTTCTACACCACTTGAGTTAAATCATAAACTTACTTCAGTGGCTTTTGATAAATTCATGAATAAAGGAGAGGCTTCTTCAGTCACACAACTTGAGAATCCAGGAATGTATCAAAGAATTAGTTGCAGACTACTATACTTGACAATGACAAGGCCAGACATTGCCTTTGTTGTTCAAGTATTAAGTCAATATATGCATGCTCCTAAACAGACACACCTTGAAGCAGCTATGAGAGTGATCAAGTATATAAAGGGAACTGCAGGATTAGGTCTGTATATGCCATCAGACAGTAATGGTGAACTAACAGCTTATTGTGATTCAGACTGGGGTTCTTGTGTAGAAACCAGAAAATCTATTACTGGATATGTGATCAAATTTGGTGAAGCTGCAATTTCTTGGAAATCTAAGAAACAAGGCACTGTTTCTAGGAGTTCAGCAGAATCAGAGTTTAGGAGTATGGCTGCTACTGTTGCTGAAGTTACTTGGATTACAGGTTTATTTGGAGAACTTGGTTTTGGAATTCCTGCTCCTGTGAAATTATACTGTGATAGTAAAGCTGCTATACAAATTGCAGCACATCCTATATTTCATGAAAGAACAAAACACTTTGATATTAATTGTCATTTTTTAAGAGAGAAAATACAGTGCGGAAGAATTCAGACAGAGCATGTAGGAACAAAGGAACAGCCTGCTGATTTGTTGACTAAGGGTCTATGCAAGCCACAACATGAATACTTGATTAGCAAGCTGGGAATGAAGAACATATTTCATCCTTCAGCTTGAGCGGGAGTATTGAGTATAAATGTACAAATATTAGTTAGTTAGTGTAGTAGTTATGTGGGCCCACTTGTATAGATGTATAGTATTTAACACATGTACAAATACATATACATAGATAGGCGGTTATAGTGGAACGATACACTCTATGAAATTTTGAGTGCAGACCTCTTCTTCTCTGTTTTTCTCTTCCTAAACTTCTTCTTCTTCTCTGCATGATTCTCTTCATAATAGTTGAGTTTAATCCTTAACATAAGGATATAAAATAAGTCCATTTAACTAATACGATTGTAGTAATAGGACCTTCCGTTTATATATCGTGGTTGTTATTTAGTAATTGACCGTCTATGAATATGATTTCATTCATATACTAGGATGCATCGGCCTACAACAACCACATAAGTCCATTGGACTAATACGATTATAGTTAGTAATCGACCGTGAATGAATATGATTTTATTCATATACTAGTACGCATCGGCCTACGACAACCACATAAGTCCATTGGACTAATACGATTGTAGTCATAGGACCTTCCGTTTATATATCGTGGTTGTTATTTAGTAATTGACCGATGCGTCCTAGTATGAACGTATTAGTTGTCGTAGGACCTTCCATTTATATATCATGTTGGGAATATCGTATTGGGAGTAATGTCATACGTTCATACTAGGACGCATCGGCCTACGACAACCACATAAGTCCATTTGACTAATACGATTGTAGTAATATGACATTCCGTTTATATATCGTGGTTGTTATTTAGTAATTGACTGTCTATGAATATGATTTCATTCATATACTATGACGCATCGGCCTACGACAACCACATAAGTTCATTGGACTAATACGATTGTAGTTAGTAATTGACCGCGAATGAATATGATTACGCAATACTAAGTCCATTAGACTAATACGATTTGATTATTTGGTTATACCATTGGACTACTAGGTATAACCAATGCGTCCTATGACATTACTCCCACGATATGTTTGGGAGTAACCCCATATCTTTTAGGAGTGTATCATTATAACAGTCCCAATCTTGTTCCTAAATTCTATATATTTGTTATTTACTAATACGTATTTATGTCGGAAATATGAGTAGTAGTCCATATGGTAATGAATTTTTGACTAAATCCATGATAGATTGGGACTGGAGGTAGTAGTCCATACGATGGGGACTGTTAATATGACCAACAATATTATGGTCGTATATTGCATATAAAAGTGTTAAAGTGTATGAATTAATCGATATTATTAGGACTTCATTTAATATCTACGACCAATATTAAACTTATATGCGTTCCTATGAATATGATTTTTTATAGTAACAACCATTACTAAATATAATGGAGATATATGACATCGTAAACGTTTATACTAAGGTTGATTGGGAGTAATACTAGGACAGTCATTAACATTGACGCATCTTCCGTTTATATATTGTGGTTGTTATTTAGTAATTGACCGTCGATGAATATTATTTCATTCATATACTAGGACGCATCGGCCTACGACAACCACATAAGTCTATTGGACTAATACGATTGTAGTTAGTAATTAACTGTGAATGAATATGATTTCATTCATATACTAGGACGCATCGGCCTACAACAACCACATAAGTCCATTGGACTAATACGATTGTAGTAATAGGAACTTCCGTTTATATATCGTGGTAGGCGCGCTGATGCATCCTAGTATATAAATGAACATATTCATAGACGTTCATACTAAGGTCATACGCATCGGCATACGACAACCACATAAGTCCATTGGACTAATACGATTGTAGTCATAACAGATTGGGAGTAATGTCATACGTTCATACTAGGACGCATCGGCCTACGACAACCACATAAGTCCATTTGACTAATACGATTGTAGTAATAGAACCTTCCATTTGTATATCGTGGTTGTTATTTAGTAATTGACCGTCTATGAATATTATTTCATTCATATACTAGGACGTATCGGCCTACGACAACCACATAACTCTATTTGACTAATACGGTAGTAGTCGTAGGACATTCCGTTTATATATCGTGGTTGTTATTTAGTAATTGACCGTCACAACTAGTAATGTCATTCATATACTAAGACTCTAAAGATTCCGGTTGCCGTAAGTGCAAGACTATGCTTTATCGGCTAGTCCTGGGCCTACAAGGATTTGATATTGATTCCCACATTTAAGCCTGTTAAAGTTTAGAATTTAGGCTCAATTCTAGGCCCAAGCTTGACATCCTTCTTTTCGATAAAATTTCATGGTATAGCCAGTTTTTACACTGGTCAACAAAAAATAGCCACTGTTTATGAAGTCAATGAAAAATAGCCACTAGTTTGCTGCAATAAGGACCGGTCCAGTATAATATACGGGAGTTCTAGTGCATTTGTGTATGAACTCCAGTATATTATGCTGGACCGCTATACTTTGCTAACTCCTGTAAAATTTGCGGGAGACTGGAGCAGTATTGCTCCAAACTTCAGTATATTATACTGGACAATTATACTGCTGGAACTCCCGTAAAATTTGCGGGAGTTCCAGCATAATTATGCTTGAACTCCAGTAAAAATTTGTGGGAGTTCCAGCATAGTTATCCTGGAACTCCCGTAAAATTTACAGGAGTTCAAACATATTTATGCTAGAACTCCAGTAAAATTTGCGGGCATATTTTTCCAGATTTTGAACAGTGTTTTCGCTCAGATTAAAGTGGCTAAATTTTGATGACTTTTAAAACTTGGCTATTTTTCAACCACCAGTGGTAAATCTGGCTATTTTTGAATTTTTCCCCTTCTTTTCTATGCGGGCTTGTTCTTATAATTGGACTCTTCATTTTCTTGCCCTTCTCGTTGTTGCCTCTAAGGAATCATTTATCTATTTACCTAGATTTAGTTAGAGAAAATCTCACTTTATACCCATTGATTCTAAACTATTTACCCTTTAATGCCTAGACCCAAATTATTTACTACTCCTATCTATGGGACTCAAATTATTTACCCAACACCTTCCAACTTCCAAGCTCCAACTGCATCGATAATATCTATTAGTGTAGTGTAGTAGATTTGTATTATATGGATACAATATATATTTTGGAACGACAAAGTATGCAACTCCATGTTACTACTAACATCACATTGGTTATAACGACCTATAACTCATAATGTGTGAAAGAGAAAAGTTAAGGGAGGATTAAATATTTTTTATCATTTAGTGTTTGAAACTTATTCAATCTAGTAAATTGTATTTGCGGCTAAGTAAATCCATTACAAAGGGTAAACAAATCTTTATTAATAAATTTTCTATTTCTAAAATTCAAACACAAAATCAAGGTGAGACTATCCGATGTGGAGAGTTGTATGCAAGAACTTTCCAGCAATATTGAACATCAGTTTCTTTTTTCCTTCATAGTGGATCACTACTGAAGTCATATATGCTTATTTCACATAAGTCCTTTAATTTTTGATTTTTTTTGTCTACAGAGAAATGTCAACATTCTAATAATGCAAGGATGATCGCTATACTATAATATTATACTATTATAGTTTACAATATACTATAACGGTATATTGTATAAATTGAAGAAGAACAAAATTACCTAATAGCATACCGCTACAGTATACAACATACTATCAGAGTATATAGTTATACTTCAACAGTATATTATTATAGTTTATAAAATTTGTTCTGAAGATTTTTTGGTTGATTCAAAGTGGGTGTTATTAAATATTATTTATAGTGACTTCTAAAAGTTCATACTGAAATTTGATCTTATTTGGAGCTGATATAAGTTGATTGAGATTGAATTTTTCTGTTGAAAATAAAGAAAAATATAGTTATTCAATAGTATACCGCTATGGTATATAAATATACTATAAAAGTATATAGCTATACTGCGACGTTATACTATAACAGTCAAAGAACATTGTTACCCAATAATATACCGCTATGGTATATAATATACTATAATGATATAATATAATAATATGCAATATACTGCAACTGTATGCTGTAATAATATACAATATACCATCATAGCATACTTACTAATATTTGTTCAGTTATCTAGGTGTTATTCTGTAAAGCTAAAGTCATGATTATAGTAGCATTATATTATTGTAGTATACGATATAATAAAACAATATAATGTAATAAATAAATTATTTTTAAAAAAATTCAACTAGGTCCTTGCAAATATTTTCTTAAATAAAATTTTGATAGGGTTCCATAAAAATAATATTAATTGTATAGAAGCATGTGTCATAAGACATAAAATAGTAATATACCTATTTAGTATATTTATATGCAGTTTTGATACACCATTATGATAAGTATTTTATAATAATATTAAATACTAATTTGTCATTTTATTATACTAATATACCATCTTATTATAATGATATATAATTTTGGATATTATGCGCTAGAATATTTACAGTAATACAAATATTTTAAAAAGGATAAAAAAAGAGATAATAAGAAAAAGATAAATAAGATAACTATACTATATAGGTTATTTTTTTTATAAGTGATACGGAGAAAAAAAAATATGAAACAAATCAGAGGAAAAAATATTCTCTATTAGTTTTGGCATACTATTGACAAGTATTTTATAATAACATTAACTACTAATTTGTCATTTTATTATACTAATATACCATCTTATTATAATGATATCTAATTTTTGATTACATGCGCTAGAATATCTAATGTAATACATATAATTTAAAAAAGAAAAAAAAATGAAAGATAATAAGAAAAAGATAAATAAGATATACTATATTGATTATTTTATTGATAATTGATATGGAAAAAAAATATGAAACAAATAAGGGAATAAAATATTGTATCAGTTTTTTTCTTTAACTATATAACAAAAGGAAAAAATAAATAAAGAAAACGATCAAACGAGTGATGGATCAAAATAAGTATTCTATGGTCCATTGAATAGGTAAATCGGGTAAATACTTTAGTTTGGGTAGAAGCGGGTAAATTATTTGTATTGAGTAGATATCTGTTAATAACCTAGGTAAATTATTACGATATATTACGCATTCATGTGGTATTATAATCTACTTAGTCCTATAGATACGTTTACCTAAATCTATCAACTTATATAATGCCTATGAATTAATAGGTAAATAACATATACTCAGGAATTTGGGTATAAATCTATTCATATAAAAATAGTATAGTTATAGTGTGACGACCCGGCCCGTCGTCGCGGGAATTACCACCCCGTTATGTTGAAATTGTATGTTTTATGCTTTTATATCCGTGTTAAAGTCTATCGGGTGAGTTAGGAGTGAATTGGATTGAAAATGAGGCATATAGCCTTTGTGAAGGAAACTTGTATAAGGAAAGTCAACCCGGAGTTGACTATTTAGTTAGAGGGCTCGGAATCGGATTCTGACGATTCGGTTAGTTCCGGGAGGTGATTTGTGATTTAGGGGAGCGATCGGAATTGAATTTGGAGGTCCGGTGTAGAAATAGGCTTGAATTGACTAAGGTTGAATTTTGGCGAAATCCGAACGGTAGGTGAGATTTTGATCCGGGTGTCGGAATGGAATTCCGACAGTTGCAGTAGCTTCGTTAGGTGATTTTGGATGTGCCTGCAAAATTTCAGGTCATTCGGACGTAGTTTGGTCGGGTTTTTGATAGAATGTGTAATTCGGAAGTTTTGAAGAAAATTAGGCTTGAATCCGTGGGTAATTGGTGATTTTGATGTTTAGGTGTAACGACCCGGCCCGTCGTTACGGGAGATTACCACCCCGTTATGTTGTAATTACATGTTTTATGATTTTATATCAGTGTTAGAGTCTATCGGGTGAGCTAGGAGTGAAATGGGATTTTAAAATGAGGCATATAGCCTTTGTGAAGGAAACTTGAATAAGGAAAGTCAACCCGGAGTTGACTATTTGGTTAGAGGGCTCGGAATCGGATTCTGATGATTCGGTTAGTTCCGGGAGGTGAATTGTGACTTAGGGGAGCGATCGGAATTGAATTTGGAGGCCCGGTGTAGAAATAGGCTTGAATTGGCTAAGGTTGAATTTTGGCGAAATCCGAACGGTAGGTGATATTTTGATCCGGGAGTCGGAATGGAATTCCGACAGTTGCAATAGCTTCGTTAGGTGATTTTGGATGTGCCTGCAAAATTTCAGGTCATTCGGACGTCGTTTGGTCGGGTTTTTGATTGAATGTGCAATTTGGAATGTTTTAAGGAATTTAGGCTTGAATTCGATGCGAATTATGAGTTTTGATGTTGTTAGACGTGTTTTGAGGATTGGAGCAAGTTCGAATAAGGTATTAAGATGTGTTGGTATGTTTGGATGAGGTCCCGGGGCCTCGGGGTGTTTTCGAATGGTTAAACGGAAGAAAATCATGGAAATTTCAGGTTGAGAGTTCTGGTTCTGTCATTTTCGCTCCTGCGGAAATGTGGTCGCAGGAGCGAGTCCGCAGAAGCGGATAAGGGAGCGCAGAAGCGCTTGGATCGCGGAAGCGGAAAGGAGCCCGCAGGTGCGGCACCGCTGAAGCGGATATTGAGCCGCAGAAGCGGCCAAGGGCTAAGGGGGGGAGTATCGCAGAAGCGGAAGGCTAGCCGCTTAGGCGATTCCGCAGAAGCGGACACTTAGCCGCAGAAGCGGAAATCTCCGCAGGAGCGGTCGAGGCTTCGCAGAAGCGGATGCGCAGAGGCGGTCCGTATGTCGCAGAAGCGGAAATGGCCGGCTAGGCCTGGAACCGCAGAAGCGACCCTTTGGTCGCGGATACGGAAGCATAGAAGCGGAAAATGTTCCGCAGAAGCGAAAATCGCTGTAAGTAAGTGTATCAGAAGTTAGAAAAATTTCAGAAACATTTTAACATTTGGGGGTCTCGGCTTAAGGGCGATTTTGGGCGATTTTGAGGAGGAAATCAAGGGAAATCATCAGGTAATCAACTATGAACTCATAGTATGATTAGTATTGATAATATCATGCAATTATATCATGAAAATGGAGGAATTTGGGGTAATTATGGAGGATTTAGCCCTAGTCTTGGACTTTAGAAAATCAAGGTTTTGAACGGGCAAATGGAGTCCGATTTTGGTAAAATTGATATGCTTAGACTCGTATTGAGACGAGGGTTCCGGAAATGTGAATTTCGTAAATTTTCGGAATGTGGGCCCGGGGCTCGGGTTTTGACAACTTTGGGAATTTTGATGTAAATTGAGTTGTATTGATTGGGTGTCGTCCCATTGGCCTAAATTATTGTATTTTTACTGTATTTGATCAGATTCTACGCGTACGGAGCTTGATTCTCGTGGCAAGGGCATTGCGGAATAGTCGTCGCGCTGTATTGAGGTGAGTAATAGATGTGGGTGATGACCAGCGGGTTCGAAACCCCGGTATACCACTTTGTGACGCTGTATAGCGGCGAGACACGTACACTCTTGAGAGTGCGGGGTCGATCATGAATTGGAGACTATATATATTAGTCCGACCTGTTGATATTGTATTATTGGCTATTCTAGAGCCGTCGAACCTCCTTCTCGGATGGTTGCATATATATATATATATTGTGATAATGGCCACTCTTGAGCCGAGGAACCCCTTCTTGGGCGGTTGAGTATACATGTGGGCCGTGAGCCAGTTATTGGATCCCGCGAGGATCGTTATCATTGTCTTATCACATAGACATGCTAGTTTACTACTAGTCCGCGGCTATTTTTGGTTATTATGCTAATTCCAATCTCTGGAACTTGATATTACTGTTTTCTAACTGAAAATGATAAAAGAGTTTTCAAAAACTACTTTTGAGCCTGCGAGGCTGTATCTGCATATTAGCTGACTAGTAGTGGATCGGGCTGCACGCCGCAGCGAGGTATATGTTGGATCGGACCGCGCGCCGCAGGGATATCTCTATGAGATGTGCTTGGGCTGTAGGAGCCCCTCCGGAGTCTGAACCCCCACAGTGAGCACGGGTACCCAAAATTGGAGTCGAGCTACACGCCGTAGCGGTCATATCATGCATTGCATTGCATTTAGCTACATCTGCTAGCCGTTATGCTATTTATTGGTAATTGTTGGTACAGGTACAGTGAATATTGATTCTATGACAGGGTAGCTGATTATAGCTTTACATAGTGCCTTATTGCGGATTTCTTATCCGCGGCTGTCTTACCCTTGTTTATTACCACTGAGTCCGGCAGTACTCATTTTACTCCCTGCACCTTGTGTGCAGATCCAGGTACCTCTCAGCAGTGATCCAGTAGCTGTGCGAGGCGACGTTTGTGGATATTCGAGGTAGCTGCAGAGTCCGCAGGACCCGATATTCCTTCCTACTGTCTTTTAATTTTGTATTGACATTTCTTTCCGCACTTGGTATTCTTGTAAACCTTTTATACTCATGTTCAGTAGAGGCTCATGGCTCTTGACCCTTGGTCTATGGGAGTTGATGTATTATGGGACTTGGTTCCCTGTTTTCGTTATTTGTATCGCTATTGCTTCGTGATTTAATATGCTTAAATGGGCTAAAGAGAGCGTCTAGCTCCGTTGTTTATATTGATTGGTCAGGCTGGCTTAGCAATGTGCTGGGCGCCATCACGACCAGGGTTGGGTCGTGACAAGTTGGTATCAGAGCCTAGGTTAACAGGTCTCGCGAGTCTTGAGCCGGTTAGTAGAGTCTTGTGGATCGGTACGGGGACGCCTGTACTTATCCTCGGGAGGCTGCGAACCTTTAGGAAACACTTCACATTTCTTGGAATTCTTATCGTGCGCACTTGATTCAGCTTGAGAGATAATTTTTGAAATTCCTTTCACACGTCTGTGTACGCATCGAGCGCTCAGTAATGTAATTGCCTTATGGCTTGTGATGTCCTCGAACGAGGGGCGAGATATAATCTCTGTGCGTTCATGTTGGGCCAGTCAGGATGACTTGAGGCTGGAATTTGTTTATGATTTGAGCATCGAGGTGCTGATTTTGTGAGTAGTGGCAATAGATAATGTATTGAGGGTTTGAAATTCCGTATTTTTGCACTATACAGTGCTGTGCTGAGAGGGAATACGCGTCATGTGACGAGCGTGGTGGTATTGTGACTGGGGATTTGGACTTGATCCTTCCCAATTGACAAATTACTGTGTAAAGTGACTAAGACTGGGCTTATATCTATGTACTCGGTCTAGTAGCCATGTTTGGGGCCTTGTGCCGATCTGTAGAGTAATATGGAGGTTTACTAATGGATGAGTTGTTAATTGTTCGACTCTTATCTAAACTGTTGTGTAGCCCCGAGCTATAGGCGTGGTGAATATTTATCATATCTCGTAATTGGAAGGTAAAATGCCTTATTTGTAGTGGAACAAGTTTAAACTCAGGAAGACTAAAATGATTATGCTATGTGTATCCTGGTGGAAGGTATTGTGCTGAAATGCTAAATTGAGGCGAGGTAGGTGGGTTGATTCTCATGTGTAATTGAATGGTATTCGATATATGTTATGATTTGAGCAGATACATCGCGGGTTCAAGTATAAATTGTGATGATATAATTCGTATGGTATTGAGATTTAATGTTGTTGAAATACATTGTGATATCTTGTTGAGTTGTGGAAGTATAGCTAGGATGGTTTGGTGATTCTCTGGCAGGTGGATAGGCCAATTTACAAAGGAAACTCTGCCGAAATTTTTGGAAAATTCGGGACTTAGAAAAGATTTTTGTCACCTAAAGAGGGGCGTAACTGTTGTGTGTGAATGAATGCAAGAATTGCAAAAGAGTTAATATTTCCGATGATTCGAATCTCCGCCGAAGCTTGTAAATGACTTGAGTTTAATATCATACTAACATTTCGGCATCACTTGAGTAATACTGATATGAGTGGTTGAAAGTGCTTTGATGAATGGCTTCGAGCTAAGTTGGGGAGGTTGCTATTGATTAACTGATTGCACTATTGTGTGCTATGTTGATTCTGTCTCTAAGTATGTTGGGAAATTTTGATAAAGGTTATGACGCTTCGTAGATGTGAAGAAATACTAGGATGTTTTGAATTACTGTTGGTAAGGGAATGTTCGGTGTATAGAAAAGAAAGATAGCGAATTGTACCTGTGAGTAATCATGTTCTGCGATGTCAGAGTTCTAACAAAACATGAGTGGTTCTACTCAATAGGACAGTTGAATTACAACTGAATAAGGGTGAATGACGCCCGAAAATTGTTTACGGTGTTCAAGATTTTACTTGTAACAGTCAGGTGTCTCAAAATTGTGCATGTGGCTAAAGATGGTGGTTTCGTTAGAAGAGATCGGTACTTGTGTTATATTATGTGAATGACGGGATTCTATGTACTCCGTATTAGAAGGTAATGATAACTAATTCAAATCGCAAGAGGTTCTTCAAAATAAAGTATTGTAAGATGTGATCCTTCTGGAAATTTGAGAGAGTATTCAGTGGCCTATATGTCTCAGACCGTGTGGTCTTATGTACGAATCTCGTGTGGAATGAGTTCATGTGTTATGGTGCTACAGTAATGGCTAATATTAAATCAAAGATGAATCAGAAAGGAAACTGGGTAAATGGAACAACTTGTTAATAAACCGAAGCGGTATGATAAAGAACACGACTAATTCCTGGTATGTGGTTGAAGTAATGAGTCTTGCAGATATTGTGCAATAAAGTTTTTGAGTGCTGGCAGTCGGGTAACCCGATATGGGTATAATATGGGTATAAGGACTCAGTCCTGGCAGTTTAACTTATGCATTGTGATTGGGAGAAAGAGTTTATGATGTGTTTTAATGTGGTTTGAAAAATGAGTGTATTTCCTGTTGGTATGCAAAGCTTGGAATGTGTAATGAGATTTCTCTATATGAGATCATAAAAGTCCTTGACTAGTTGATTGCGTCGATGTTTGCGGCGTAGGAAAGGGATAAGAATTTCCATGTTATCTTAGTATGGTATACGCGATGTGTTATGGAAAGTTGATAATGGTATATTCTAGGTTTTGAGAACAGTTCATAATATATGGGAAGTCAATAAAATTATTGAGCAGCGCGAACAGCTGCAGATGAATTAAGAATCGATCTTTCTGATGATTTAAGAAAAACGGTACTGCTATTCTATTAACTTGGCGGGGAATATGATCCAAAAAGGACAAGGTAATGTAAACTGATGATATCCAGTGGTATGGTGGTATTCTCTTGTGGGATCGACTGTAATAATTGAGTCGTTGATGGCATAGTGAAATTTTCGAATGGCTTTCGAGGTATGAATAGATGCTTGATGTGTGTTATGTAATCGTACGGTGGAGTGTGGGATCGGGCATAGTGATCCATATGTAATACATGTGTTAGAGTCTGGAAGTTCTCGTAATCCGCCTATGCAGTGGTTGTATATCGTGTGTATCAGCACCGTTTAGCTCTTAGCTTGATATGATGAATTTGGGTTATGATACCTTATTTCAGACTGGTTGACATAAGCCGGGTCGTCTAGACTAATGTGATATGGGCTATGTCGGAAAATGGCACAAATTGCGTAGCAGAGAACATCAGAGTATGCTCCAACAGAGTAGTTGTACACAGGACCAACGGACGGCTGGTAGGCATTGCTTTGTCAGTTGGACCTTAGTGGCGGATGTTAGTGTAGAAGTATCTACCATTGATTCAGTTCCAGTATTGAGAAACGTTGTCGGATGCGTTTCATGTGGCCAAACTTGAGGCGATATATGTTTATTATGATGAGCAACTTGACTCGACGCGTATTCATTTGACGAGGGTTACTTGGATCGGGTGGCACGCCGCCACAGGTATGGTATCTGGATCGGGTGGCACGCCGCCACGGGTATGTCATTGGAGCGGGTTGCACGCCGCAACAGAATATTGTGAAAATATAGTTAGTTATATGCTACCTGGTATACGATACTTCCTCGCTTCGGAGGAAAAGACCGTTTTGAGTATCGCTTGGCGAATGGCACATCGGTTGTGTCCTTTCAGGATTTAATAGCATACATTAATTGTTTCACCATGAGTGAGATTGATTGCTTGGGTTCAGACCTAAATATGTGTGTGGCTGACCGTTTTGAGCTTGGTAAATTGAGGTGCGTCATGAGTAATAGTGTTTGGATATAATCACGAATCGTGGTAAGGCCGCGTGATGTTATGACCTCTCGAGGAGGATTCAGGTACTTTATTTCTATAATACGAGACGCGATCTCAGTTCTACGTTATGATGACACAGAGGAATTGAATTGCAGCTTTATTTGCTGGAGACAGTTGTCATGATTTGAGCTGTCATGATTCGAGTGTGTGCAGACGTTTCTATTGGAGCCTATGTTGTGCTCGTCGTGGCTTAGGCCGGTGTTAGGTGTTTATCGCCAGTGTGGTGTGTTATAATCGAAATGACCGTTGGAGTCATTATTGAATACGAGCATATTGGATCTTAGCTTGTTAGAAAGGTAGAAACCGAGGTTTGGCTCCGGAACCTATCGTGGTATGAGTTTTAAAAAAAAAAAAAGGGAAATAGATTCACGAATGGTTAACCCGAGAGATGGGTTCGGTATATCACGTGCTTCAGCTGCCGTGGGCAGGATATGGAGGTGTTGGAATAAGACTCTATCTAATGAAAGAGGTTTTCAGCTAGTATTTGGTGATTGTGGCCAGTTGTTGTGATTAGAGACTATCGTCTCGGGTGATTGGGTTGTTGACACATCATATGATCTCACCCGGGGTAGTGAGTATGGCTTATTGCAGTGGATTCTAGTGTATCCTGAGTACATGAACGAGATTAGCAATTGGTATATGATTTCAGAAAGTGCAATGTGGTTTATGGTTAAGATGGTCCGTGAGATTTCAGCTATATGGTGTTTCAGGCTTATGAGAGATAGGGCGACGTGTGATCGCCCGAATATATGCTGGGTAAGGTCATTCAGCTATTGAGTTGCTTCTAGTACAACTCTGAGTACGCTCGAGGACGAGCGATTGTTTAAGTTGGGGAGAATGTAACGACCCGGCCCGTCGTTACGGGAGATTACCACCCCGTTATGTTGTAATTACATGTTTTATGATTTTATATCTGTGTTAGAGTCTATCGGGTGAGCTAGGAGTGAAATGGGATTTTAAAATGAGGCATATAGCTTTTGTGAAGGAAACTTGAATAAGGAAAGTCAACCCGGAGTTGACTATTTGGTTAGAGGGCTCGGAATCGGATTCTGATGATTCGGTTAGTTCCGGGAGGTGATTTGTAACTTAGGGGAGCGATCGGAATTGAATTTGGAGGCCCGGTGTAGAAATAGGCTTGAATTGGCTAAGGTTGAATTTTGGCGAAATCCGAACGGTAGGTGATATTTTGATCCGGGAGTCGGAATGGAATTCCGACAGTTGCAGTAGCTTCGTTAGGTGATTTTGGATGTGCCTGCAAAATTTCAGGTCATTCGGACGTCGTTTGGTCGGGTTTTTGATTGAATGTGCAATTTGGAATGTTTTAAGGAATTTAGGCTTGAATTCGATGCGAATTATGAGTTTTGATGTTGTTAGACGTGTTTTGAGGATTGGAGCAAGTTCGAATAAGGTATTAAGATGTGTTGGTATGTTTGGATGAGGTCCGGGGGGCCTCGGGGTGTTTTCGGATGGTTAAACGGAAGAAAATCATGGAAATTGCAGGTTGAAGAGTTCTGGTTCTGTCATTTTCGCTCCTGCGGAAATGTGGTCGCAGGAGCGAGTCCGCAGAAGCGGATAAGGGAGCGCAGAAGCGCTTGGATCGCGGAAGCGGAAAGGAGCCCGCAGGTGCGGCACCGCTGAAGCGGATATTGAGCCGCAGAAGCGGCCAAGGTCTAAGGGGGGGAGTATCGCAGAAGCGGAAGGCTAGCCGCTTAGGCGATTCCGCAGAAGCGGACACTTAGCCGCAGAAGCGGAAATTTCCGCAGGAGCGGTCGAGGCTTCGCAGAAGCGGATGCGCGGAGGCGGTCCGTATGTCGCAGAAGCGGAAATGGCCGGCTAGGCCTGGAACCGCAGAAGCGACCCTTTGGTCGCGGATACGGAAGCGTAGAAGCGGAAAATGTTCCGCAGAAGCGAAAATCGCTGTAAGTAAGTGTATGAGAAGTTAGAAAAATTTCAGAAACATTTTAACATTTGGGGGTCTCGGCTTAAGGGCGATTTTGGGCGATTTTGAGGAGGAAATCAAGGGAAATCATCAGGTAATCAACTATGAACTCATAGTATGATTAGTATTGATAATATCATGCAATTATATCATGAAAATGGAGGAATTTGGGGTAATTATGGAGGATTTAGCCCTAGTCTTGGACTTTAGAAAATCAAGGTTTTGAACGGGCAAATGGAGTCCGATTTTGGTAAAATTGATATGCTTAGACTCGTATTGAGACGAGGGTTCCAGAAATGTGAATTTCGTAAATTTTCGGAATGTGGGCCCGGGGCTCGGGTTTTGACAACTTTGGGAATTTTGATGTAAATTGAGTTGTATTGATTGGGTGTCGTCCCATTGGCCTAAATTATTGTATTTTTACTGTATTTGATCAGATTCTACGCGTACGGAGCTTGATTCTCGTGGCAAGGGCATTGCGGAATAGTCGTCGCGCTGTATTGAGGTGAGTAATAAATGTGGGTGATGACCAGCGGGTTCGAAACCCCGGTATACCACTTTGTGACGCTGTATAGCGGCGAGACACGTACTCTCTTGAGAGTGCGGGGTCGATCATGAACTGGAGACTATATATATTAGTCCGACCTGTTGATACTGTATTATTGGCTATTCTCGAGCCGTCGAACCTCCTTCTCGGATGGTTGCATATTGTATATATTGTGATAATGGCCACTCTTGAGCCGAGGAACCCCCTTCTTGGGCGGTTGATTATACATGTGGGCCGTGAGCCAGTTATTGGATCCCGCGAGGATCGTTATCATTGTCTTATCACATAGACATGCTAGTTTACTACTAGTCCGCAGCTATTTTTGTTATTATGCTAATTCCAATCTCTGGAATTTGATATTACTGTTTTCCAACTGAAAAATGATAAAAGAGTTTTCAAAAACTACTTTTGAGCTTGCGAGGCTATATCTGCATATTAGCTGACTAGTAGTGGATCGGGCTGCACGCCGCAGCGAGGTATATGTTGGATCGGACTACGCGCCGCAGGGATATCTCTATGAGATGTGCTTGGGCTGTAGGAGCCCCTCCGGAGTCTGAACCCCCACGGTGAGCACGGGTACCCAAAATTGGAGTCGGGCTACACGCCGTAGCGGTCATATCATGCATTGCATTGCATTTAGCTACATCTGCTAGTTGTTATGCTATTTATTGGTAATTGTTGGTACGTACAGTGAATATTGATTCTGTGACAGGGTAGCTGATTATAGCTTTACATAGTGCTTTATCGTGGAATTCTTATCTGCGCTGTCTTACCCTTGTTTATTACCACTGAGTCTGGCAGTACTCATTTTACTCCCTGCACCTTGTGTGCAGATCCAGGTACCTCTCAGCAGTGATCCAGTAGCTGTGCGAGGCGACGTGTGTGGATATTCGAGGTAGCTGCAGAGTCCGCAGGACCCGATATTCCTTCCTACTGTCTTTTGATTTTGTATTGACATTTCCTTCCGCACTTGGTATTTTGTAAACCATTATACACTCATGTTCAGTAGAGGCTCATGACTCTTGACCCTTGGTCTATGGGAGTTGATGTATTATGGGACTTGGTTCCCTGTTTCCGTTATTTGTATCGCTATTGTTTCGTGATTTAATATGCTTAAATGGGCTAAAAGAGAGTGTCTAGCTCCGTTGTTTATATTGATTAGTCAGGCTGGCTTAGCAATGTGCTGGGCGCCATCACGACCGGATTTGGGGTCGTGACATTAGGATGGTGTTTTTATGATTGGAACAAGTTCGTATCGTGTTTTGGGGTATGTTGGTGGTTTTCGTTGGGGTCCGGGGGCCTCGGGGTGAATCCGGACCATCATCCGGCATTTGGAAGCAAGAAAAGACCTGCTGTAATCTGCAGATCACTGGGCAGTGATTTGGCCTTCGCGTTCGCGAGGGCACGGCCCGCGTTCGCGTAGGCCAAGTTCAACAGGCATTGCGTTCGCGAGGGTGGTATCGCGTTCGTGTATTGGCAAGGACGTGAAGCATCGCGAACGCGTGGGCGATGGACGCGTTCGCGTAGAAGGATCTCCGGATGGCTGATAAAAATGTGCATCGCGAACGCGTATGGCATGTCGCGTTCGCGAAGGGTATTTTGGGCAGAGCTTCGCGGACGCGTGAGAGGCGTCGCGAACGCGTAGAAGAAGGGTCTCTGGCAGTGAGTTTAAGTTCAGAACAGACCAGTCGCGGGTTTAATACCCAAAACCTCCATTTTTGAGTTCCAAGAGAAGAAATTGACGGGAGATTGCTGGGAAATCATCGGAGTTTCGTTGGAGGTAAGTTTTGTGGCTTAATTACATCATTTTAACATGAAATCCTTGGTTAAATCCCTGTAAATGAAAGATTAAAGGTGGGTTTGAGACCTAGGCCTAAATTGAAGAAAAACACCGATTTGAGTGGGCAAATGGAGTCCGATTTTGGTAAATTTTATACGCCTAGACTCGTATCGAGATGAGGATTCCGAATATGTAACTTTTGTAATTTTTCGACAAGCGTACCGAAAGTCGGGTTTTGACAACTTTGGGAATTTTGATGTAAATTGAGTTATATTGATTGGGTGTCGTCCCATTGGCCTAATTTGTTGTATTTCTACTGTATTTGATCGGATTCTACGCGTGCGGAGCTTGATTCTCGTGGCAAGGGCATTGCGGAGTAGTCGTCGCGCCGTATTGAGGTGAGTAATAGATGTGGGTGATGACCAGCGGGTTCGAAACCCCGGTATACCACTTTGTGACGCTGTATAGCGGCGAGACACGTACTCTCTTGTGAGTGCGGGGTCGATTGTGATTGGGGACTATGACATAGTCCGACTTGTTGATACTGTATTATGATATTAGGCTATTCTTGAGCCGTCGAACCTCCTTCTCGGATGGTTGCATATTATATATTGTGATAATGGCCACTCTTGAGCCGAGGAACCCCCTTCTTGGGCGGTTGAGTATACTTGTGGGCCGTGAGCCAGTTATTGGATCCCGCGAGGATCGTTATCATTGTCTTATCATATTGACATGTTAGTTACTACCGATCCGTAGCTATTTCTGTTATCATGCTATTTCCAATCTCTGGAACTTGGTATTACTGTTTAACAACTAAAAAATGATAAAAAGGTTTTCAAAACTACTTTTGAGCCTGCGAGGCTGTATTTGCATATTAGCTGACTGGTAGTGGATCGGGCTGCGCGCCGCAGCAGTATATATATGTTGGATCGGACTGCACGCCGCAATGATATTGTGCTTGGGCTGTAGGAGCCCCTCCGGAGTCTGAACCCCCACAGTGAGCACGGGTACCCAAATTGGATCGGGCTACGCGCCGTAGCGGTCATATCATGCATTGCTATGCATTTTAGCTACATCTGCGAGCTGTTATACTGTTTTGCTGGTACTTGATGGTATAGGTACAGTTGATATTGATTCTGTGACAGGGTATTTGATTACAGCTTTACATAGTGCTTTGTTGCGGATTTCTTATCTGCGCTGTCTTACCCTTGTTTATTACCACTGAGTCTGGCAGTACTCATTTTACTCCCTGCACCTTGTGTGCAGATCCAGGTACCTCTCAGCAGTGATCCAGTAGCTGTGCGAGTCGACATTTGTGGATATTCGAGGTAGCTGCAGAGTCCGCAGGACCCGATATTCCTTCTCACTATCTCTTGATTTTGTATTAACTTTTCTTTCCGCACTTGGTATCTTGTAAACCTTGTACACTCATGTTCAGTAGAGGCTCATGACTCTTGACCCTTCGGTCTATGGGAGTTGATGTATTGTGGGACTTGGTTCCCCGTTTTCGTTATATGTATCATTGTTGCTTCGTAAATTAATATGCTTAAATGGGTTAAAGAGAGCTTCTAGCTCCGTCGTTAATATTGATTGGTCGGGCTGGCTTAGCAATGTGCTGGGCGCCATCACGACCGGATTCGGGGTCGTGACAAGTTGGTATCAGAGCCTAGGTTTACTAGGCCTCATGAGTCTTGAGCCGGTTAGTAGAGTCTTGTGGATCGGTACGGGGACGCCTGTACTTATCCTCGGGAGGGCTCGAACCTTTAGGAAACACTTCACATTTCTTGGAACTCTGTCGTGCGATCTTGTTGTTCTGAGAACTGAACTTCTATATTCTATTCTCTCGCAGATGGCGAGAACGTGAGCATCGGGACGAGGTGGACGACCTCCAATGCCACCTGTTAGAGGCCATGGGCGCGGTCGTGCTAGAGGTAGAGGTAGGGCGGCTAAGGCGGTGCCCAGCCGACCCGCCCGTTGTACCGGTTCAGGAGCGGCCCCCGGTGGTTGATGCTCCGGCGGCCCCAGTTCAGGCCGGACCGTATCTGTTGCTATTCCCGGTCTTCGGGAGACTGCTTGCTCGGATATTATCGGTGTGTTCCGGTTTGGCTCGGGTAGTTTCGGCCTACCGCTACCGTAGCGACATCTCGGTCGGGGGTGGTCGGCGGACCCTGCGGCTCGCACACCGGCCGGTTGTTCGGGGACTTTAGACGCCGAGGCGGTCCCCGCTCGGTGGTTGCACCGTTTATTCCTGCAGCTGCACCAGCTCCAGGCTCCAGAGCATATGGTTGAGGTTATGCCCGACGACGAGCATCGTCATCTTGAGAGATTTGGTAGACTTCGGCCACCCCATTTCGGTGGCGTTGAGGGCGAGGATGCCCGGGGTTTCTTGGACAAGTGTCCAGAGGATGTTGCGGACGGCTGGTATTCTTGAGTCCGGCGGAGTTTCATTTACTACCTTTCAGTTGACTGGTCCCGCATTTGATTGGTGGGAAGAGTTTGAGAGGCGTAGGCTTGCAGGAGCGGCACCTCTCACATGGCAGCAGTTCTCTACTCTCTTTCTAGAGAAATATGTACCTCGGTCTCGTCGCGAGGAGCTACGTCGCCGGTTCGAGTGGTTGGTTCGGGGCGACATGTCTGTGACCCAGTATGAGCTCAGATTCACACAGTTGGCTAGGCATGCCACATGGATGATCCCTAATGATAGGGAGAGGATCAAGAGGTTCATTGATGGCCTCAACTACTCTATCCGCATTCTTATGACTAGAGAGAGTTTTGTCATCATCTTTTGAGCAGGTTGTGGACATGGCACGCTCCATTGAGGCGGATCATCGCCGAGAGAGGGAGGAGCGGGAGGCCAAGAGGCCTCGTGGTTCTGGCAGATTTAGTGGTGCTCCATTTAGAGGGCATTTCCAGCAGGGCAGAGGTCGCTCATCTAGACCTTCTCATTCAGGCCGCCCTGAGCAGGGCGAAGGTTCTTATGGTCGTGGTCGACAGGGATTTCAGCAGGGTCAGTCTTCACTAGTGCCCTTCCAGCCCAGGGTGCAGCACCTACTTCATCAGCCCAGGGTTCTTCTGCGGCGAGGGGTTCCCTTCAGTCCCCTTCTCCAGCACCAGGTGCATGTTATGAGTGTGGTGAGTTTGGCCACATGAGGAGACAATGCCCTCGACTCCGTAGGGACAGGACTCAGCAGAGGGATCAGCCCTCATCTTCAGCACCATCTCAGTCTAGTAGAGGTGGGGGTCAGTCTTCTCGTGGTCGCCCCAGGGGCGAGGAGAGATCTGGCGGAGGCTAGGCACGGTTCTATGCACTTCATGACAGGCGTGATGCAGTTGCCTCTGATGCAGTGATTACAGGTATCATTTCTGTCTGTCATAATGGTGCCTCTGTTCTATTTGATCCAGGGTCCACATATTCTTACGTGTCCTCTTATTTTGCACATCATTTGGGTGCGACTCGTAGTAGTCTTGATTTACTTGTTCATGTATCCACCCCCGTGGGTGATACGATCGTTGTGGATCATGTCTATAGATCCTGTGTTATATCTATTGGGGGTCTGGAGACCCAGGCAGATTTGTTATTGTTGGGGATGGTGGACTTTGATGTTATATTGGGTATGGACTGGTTGTCTCCGTACCACGCTATATTGGACTGTCATGCTAAGACAGTTACGTTGGCCATTCCTGGTATTTCTCAGATCGAGTGGCGGGGTTCGACCGATTTCGTCCCTAGCCGTGTTATTTCGTTCTTAAAAGCTCAAAAGATGGTTGAAAAAGGGTGTTTATCGTACTTAGCTTTTGTGAGAGATGTGGGAGCTGAGTCTCCTAGCATTGATTCTGTACCTGTTGTGAGGGACTTCCCAGATGTATTCCCCTCAGACCTGCCGGGCATGCCGCCGGACAGGGATATTGATTTTGGCATTGACTTGGTGTCGGGCACTCAGCCTATATCCATTCCTCCTTATCGGATGGCACCAGCTGAGTTGAAAGAACTGAAAGAGCAGCTTCAAGAGCTTCTGGATAAGGGTTTCATCCGCCCTAGTGTGTCTCCGTGGGGTGCGCCGGTATTATTTGTTAAAAAGAAAGATGGTTCCATGCGAATGTGTATTGATTATAGGCAATTGAACAAAGTGACAGTGAAGAACAAGTACCCTCTACCGCGCATAGATGATTTGTTTGATCAGTTACGGGGTGCGAGGGTGTTTTCTAAGATCGATCTTCGTTCAGGCTATCATCAGCTGAAGATCAGGGACTCGGATATTATGAAGACTGCATTCGGGACCCGATATGGTCATTATGAGTTTCTTGTGATGTCGTTTGGGCTGACCAACGCCCCAGCAGCATTTATGCATCTGATGAACAGTGTGTTCAGGCCTTATTTGGATTCATTTGTGATTGTGTTCATTGATGACATTCTAGTCTACTCCCGTAGTCGGGAGGAGCATGCTCAGCATCTGAGTATTGTGTTGCAAAGATTGACGGAGGAGAAGCTATATGCTAAATTCTCCAAGTGCGAGTTTTGGCTCGAGTCCGTAGCATTTATGGGACATGTGGTGTCTCGTGATGGTATCCAGGTTGATCAGAAAAAGATAGAGGCGGTGCAGAGTTGGCCTAGACCGACCTCAGCTACAGAGATCGGGAGTTTTCTTGGTTTGGCGGGATATTATCGCCGGTTTGTTCAGGGATTTTCATCCATTGCTTCTTCATTGACTAAATTGACCCAGAAGGGTGCACCATTCGTGTGGTCGGATGAGTGCGAGGAGAGCTTTCAGAAGCTCAAGACAGCTTTGACCACAGCTCCAGTGTTAGTATTGCCATCAACTTCGGGTTCATATACCGTTTATTGTGATGCCTCGAGAGTGGGGATAGGTTGTGTGTTGATGCAGGAAGGAAAGGTAATTGCTTATGCTTCTCGGCAGTTGAAGCCACATGAGAAGAACTATCCTGTTCATGACTTGGAGCTAGCCGCCATTGTTCATGCATTGAAGATTTGGAGGCACTATTTGTATGGTGTGTCTTGTGAGGTGTATACCGACCATCGTAGTCTCCAGCACTTGTTCAAACAGAAAGACCTTAATTTGAGACAACGGAGATGGCTTGAGTTGCTGAAGGATTATGACATTACTATATTATATCATCCAGGGAAGGCCAATGTGGTGGCCGATGCTTTGAGCCGGAAGGCGGTCAGTATGGGGAGCTTGGCATATATTCCAGCTGAGGAGAGGCCATTTGCTCATGATGTTCAGGTGCTAGCCAATCGGCTAGTGAGGTTAGATATTTCAGAGCCCAGCCGGGTATTGGCTTGTGTTGTATCTCGGTCATCTCTATATGATCGTATTCGTGAGCGCCGGTATGATGATCCACATTTGGCTGTCCTTAGGGACAGAGTTCAGCATGATGATGCTAGAGATGTCACCATTGATAGTGACGGCGTATTGAGGATGCAGGGCCGGATATGTGTGCCCAATGTTGATGGCCTTCGTGAGTTGATTCTGGAAGAGGCCCATAGCTCGCGGTATTCTATCCATCCAGGAGCCGCGAAGATGTATCAAGATTTGAAACAGCACTATTGGTGGAGAAAGATGAAAATGGACATTGTCGGACATGTAGCACGGTGCCTCAATTGTCAGCAGGTTAAGTACGAGCATCAGAGGCCCGGTGGTGTATTTCAGCGCATTGTTATTCCTGAGTGGAAATGGGAGAGGATCACTATGGACTTTGTTACTGGACTCCCTCGGACGGCGAGGAAGTTTGATTCTGTGTGGGTGATTGTGGATAGACTGACCAAGTCAGCTCACTTCATTCCGGTTAGTACTACCTACTCATCGGAGCGGTTGGCAACAATCTTTATTCGAGAGATTGTTCGGTTGCATGGAGTTCCTGTGTCTATCATATCCAACAGGGGTACCCAGTTCACTTCTCAGTTTTGGAGAGCATTTCAGCGAGAGATGGGTACACGGGTCGAGTTGAGTACATCATTTCACCCCCAGACAGACGGACAGTCTGAGCGCACTATTCAGATCTTGGAGGATATGTTGCGAGCTTGTGTGATCGATTTTGGTGGTTCGTGGGATGAGTTCCTACCACTTGCTGAGTTTGCCTACAACAACAGTTATCAGTCGAGTATTCAGATGGCCCGTATGAGGCATTGTATGGCAGGCGGTGTAGATCCCCCGTGGGATGGTTTGAGCCTGGTGAGGTTAGATTGATAGGGACTGAGTTAGTCCAGGATGCTCTGGATAGAGCAAAGTTGATCTAGGAGAGGCTTCGTACAGCACAGTCTCGCTAGAAGAGTTATGCAAACCGTAGAGTTCGAGAGTTGTCTTTCATGGTTGGTGACAGGTATTGTTGAAGGTTTCACCTATGAAGGGTGTCATGAGGTTTGGGAAGAAAGGGAAGTTGAGTCCCAGGTACATTGGTCCTTTTGAGATACTTAGGAGAGTTGGAGAGGTGGCATATGAGTTGGCCTTGCCGCCCAGCCTATCCAGCGTTCATCCAGTATTCCATGTGTCTATGCTCCGGAAGTACATTGGAGATCCGTCTCATGTATTAGACTTCAGCACCATTCAGCTTGATGGTGATCTATCCTATGATGTGGAGCCTATTGCCATTTTGGGACGTCGAGTAAGAAAATTGAGGTCTAAGGAGATTGCATCAGTTAAGGTTCAGTGGAGAGGTCGACCCGTGGAGGAGGCCACTTGGGAGATCGAGCGGGAGATGCGGAGCAGATATCCTCACTTGTTTGAGACTTCGGGTATGTTTCTTGACCCGCTCGAGGACGAGCGTTTGCTTAAGAGGGGGAGAATGTGACGACCCGGCCCGTCGTCGCGGGAATTACCACCCCGTTATGTTGAAATTGTATGTTTTATGCTTTTATATCCGTGTTAAAGTCTATCGGGTGAGTTAGGAGTGAATTGGATTGAAAATGAGGCATATAGCCTTTGTGAAGGAAACTTGAATAAGAAAAGTCAACCCGGAGTTTATTATTTAGTTAGAGGGCTCGGAATCGGATTCGACGATTCGGTTAGTTCCGGAAGGTGATTTGTGACTTAGGGGAGCGATCGGAATTGAATTTGGAGGCCCGGTGTAGAAATAGGCTTGAATTGGCTAAGGTTGAATTTTAGCGAAATCCGAACGGTAGGTGAGATTTTGATCCGGGGGTCGGAATGGAATTCCGACAGTTGCAGTAGCTTCGTTAGGTGATTTTGGATGTGCCTGCAAAATTTCAGGTCATTCGGACGTAGTTTGGTCGGGTTTTTGATAGAATGTGTAATTCGGAAGTTTTGAAGAAATTTAGGCTTGAATCCGTGGGTAATTGGTGATTTTGATGTTTAGGATGGTGTTTTTATGATTGGAACAAGTTCGTATCGTGTTTTGGGGTATGTTGGTGGTTTTCATTGGGGTCCGGGGGGCCTCGGGGTGAATCCAGACCATCATCCGGCATTTGGAAGCAAGAAAAGACCTGCTGTAATCTGCAGATCACTGGGCAGTGATTTGGCCTTCGCGTTCGCGAGGGGGTATCGCGTTCGCGTATTGGCAAGGACGTGAAGCATCACGAACGCGTGGGCGATGGACGCGTTCGCGTAGAAGGATCTCCGGATGGCTGATTAAAATGTGCATCGCGAACGCGTATGGCATGTCGCGTTCGCGAAGGGTATTTTGGGCAGAGCTTCGCGGACGCGTGAGAGGCGTCGCGATCGCGTAGAGCAAATAGGTCTGGCAGAGAGTTTAAGTTCAGAACAGAACGAGTCGCGGGTTTAATACCCAAAACCTCCATTTTTGAGTTCCAAGAGAAGAAATTGACGGGAGATTGCTGGGAAATCATCGGGGTTTCGTTGGAGGTAAGTTTTGTGGCTTAATTACATCATTTTAACATGAAATCCTTGGTTAAGTCCCTGTAAATAAAAGATTAAAGGTGGGTTTGAGCCCTAGACCTAAATTGAAGAAAAACACCGATTTGAGTGGGCAAATGGAGTCCGATTTTGGAAAATTTTATATGCCTAGACTCGTATCGAGATGAGGATTCCGAATATGTAACTTTTGTAATTTTTCGACAAGCGTACCGAAAGTCGGGTTTTGACAACTTTGGGAATTTTGATGTAAATTGAGTTATATTGATTGGGTGTCGTCCCATTGGCCTAATTTGTTGTATTTCTACTGTATTTGATCAGATTCTACGCGTGCGGAGCTCGATTCTCATGGAAAGGGCATTGCGGAGTAGTCGTCGCGCCGTATTTAGGTGAGTAATAGATGTGGGTGATGACCAGCGGGTTCGAAACCCCGGTATACCACTTTGTGACTTGTATAGCGGCGAGACACGTACTCTCTTGTGAGTGCGGGGTCGATTGTGATTGGGGACTATGGCTTAGTCCAACTTGTTGGCACTGTGTTATGATAATTGGCTATTCTTGACCCGTTGAACCTCCATTCCGGATGGTTGCATACTATATATTGTGATATTGGCCACTCTTGAGCCGTGAAACCCCTTCTTGGGTGGTTGAGTATACTTGTGGGCCGTGAGCCAGTTATTGGATCCCGTGAGGATCGTTATCATTGTCTTATCATATTGACATGTTAGTTACTACCAGTCCGTAGCTATTTCTGTTATCATGCTATTTCCAATCTCTGGAACTTGATATTACTGTTTTCAACCGAAAAATGATAAAAGATGTTTTCAAAAACTACTTTTGAGCCTGCGAGGCTGTAATTGCATATTAGCTGACTGGTAGTGGATCGGGTTGCGCGCCGCGTTGGATCGGACTGCACGCCGCAGTGATATTGTGCTTGGGCTGTAGGAGCCCCTCCGGAGTCTGAACCCCCATAGTGAGCACGGGTACCCAAATTGGATCGGGCTACGCGCTGTAGCGGTCATATCATGCATTGCATTGCATTTAGCTACATCTAATAGCTGTTATACTGTTTTGCTGGTACTTGTTGGTACAGGTACAGTTGATATTGATTCTGTGACAGGGTATTTGATTTCAGCTTTACATAGTGCTTTATTGCGGATTTCTTATCTGCGCTGTCTTACCCCTGTTTATTACCACTGAGTCTGGCAGTACTCATTTTACTCCCTGCACCTTGTGTGCAGATCCAGGTACCTCGCAGCAGTGATCCAGTAGCTGTGCGAGTCGACATTTGTGGATATTCAAGGTAGCTGCAGAGTCCGCAGGACCCGATATTCCTTCTCACTGTCTCTTGATTTTGTATTAACTTTTCTTTCCGCACTTGGTATCTTGTAAACCTTGTACACTCATGTTCAATAGAGGCTCATGACTCTTGACCCTTCGGTCTATAGGAGTTGATGTATTATGGGACTTGGGTTCCCGTTTTCGTTATTTGTATCGCTATTGCTTCGTGATTTAATATGCTTAAATGGGCTAAAGGGAGCTTCTAGCTACGTTGTTAATTTTGATTGGTCGGGCTGGCTTAGCAATGTGCTGGGCGCCATCACGACCGGATTCGGGGTCGTGACATATAGACTCCCAATCAGCCTTCGTTTAAAAATCATATTTCATTTCTATTTATTGTCGTTAACATAGAAATTATATTGTAATAATCGTATAAATATAATTTCATTTAGTAATCGTCCTATGCATATATCGTATTAGTTCAATGGACTTATGTGGTAGACAATACGTTTTCCAATATCGATTCAAATAAGTACTCGTATACTCCACAATCTTCAATAAGTACTAAGGTCAATCATATTTGTGAAAGTATACTACCCCGATATATAAACGGAACGTATTAATGTTCCTAATTTGGTTAACTCACCTCACAACTAGTAATGTCATACCAATATCTTCCGGTTGATAGATATTGGATTTTATATCTCAAAATACGTACCAGTTATCGTGACCGTTAGACTATTTGACCCATACATGACCGTATTTGTCTGACTACATGCGTGTAGTAACTAATGATAGGACTTAATCACCTCCGATATAATATTCATTCATGATAAGAAGGGTCACGACATATGAATGCAAAGAACGTATTCAATCGTATGAATGAAATCATATTCCATAAGACTTAAATGGAAATTGGGAGTAATACTAAATTTCATAGACTACAATCTTATGTATTCATATAGTATGATGGACATGCATAGTAGTTAAATATTATGCTAACTACAACCTTAGTTGGCCAATTGTTATTTGGGTCGTCACAGCTAATTTCCCTATAACCTTTGAAAATTTTGTGCATGCAAAAGGCTCGACTAATGCCCTTTATGTCGGACATTGTCCACCCGATTGCTCGCTTATTTAGAATTATTTTCTCATGTCACATACAATTTAGATAATAAGATAAGTAACAATTGATTTGTGCCACCTATCAATTAGACTATACGAATATGTTATAATCATGAAATTATATTCCTGTTGTTGTCTTAGTTTAACAATAACCTAGTAAACTTCTGTGCATTTGTGCCACCTTCAGGGTCAGGGCAGTCATTTATTGACCAATATGGACCAATATATTAAATGTTATACTCATATGAGTATTATGAAATTGACTAATATTGACCAATATATTATCAATAAACGGAACGTAGGACTATAGTATATATAATATGACTTTTTGTGACTATCTGGTGATTTTAAATGGACTTATAAATAACATTTAATCGTATATGAATGATTTATATTACATAATATCAGTACTTATATTATTTCGTCTATGAATGACATAAATACAATCGTATTAGTCCAATTGTACCTGCCCATAAATTTTACATAAGTAACTATGAGTAATACTAGATATATAACACAGAATAGTCTATGAGTACGACCTATACTCATAGATGGTTAGACGGTCAATTACCTAAAATGTAGCAATCGTATAAACCCACAATCATGGGTTGATATCAATACTACGTTCATTCAGTATAACCATGAACCATAACTTAGTCTAATGGACTTATGTGGTTGTCGTAGGCCGATTCGTCCTAGTATGAACGTATGACATTACTCCCAATACGATATATAAACGGAAGGTCCTATGATTACAATCGTATTAGTCCAATGGACTTAGTAATTCATATATCTTGTAGGTTTTAATATCATTGGTTAATGGTAAGTACTGATCCAATTAACGATTGATACTACAAAGATAGTTATGTTATTTATATATACTAATTGAAATACATCAAATAGGTTACATATATGATATTGACAGTATACATAATCGATTGTCTACTAATCACCATATATCAAGGAACATATGGTGATTCCATCGTATAGTAACAATTATTGACGATATCGTTTGGATAATATGCTAATGGAGACGGGCACACACATGTATACAACCACAGGATATGTTTATTAACATAGAGTGTATATAGTAATTAATTTCTAATAACGTGTTATTATTTAAGTCCAATGGACTTAAATAAATAAATATATAAATGATATTATGTATCCTATACAAATGTAGACAGAAGATAGCAAATTTTGTAAATAATATGTTATGGTTGACTGATATAATCATACCCACACCGAGTATTACATTTATGGCTACCAATGAATAGTTATATTTGTTGATTTACTACGATTTAGTCCCTCCTATAACATTATGTGAGTTAAATTATCTAGGACCGGTACAATTATGTCAATAAATACTATCAATTATTCTATTTAATTAGAACGTCGCATCAAACCACATATAATGAATATCGGCAAATTTTACTCCCAATAAAATTGTGTAGTAATACATTACGTTATTAAATATATTATGACAGACTGGGAGTATAAATTTATAATCCCAAACATATGCGTCCTGGACTTATATACGTTCATTTATATGTATAAACACAATATTTAGTATTAGTCCATTTTAATATAAAATAAGAGATTGTATAATACATATATTATAGAATTTTTGAATCATTACAAAACTTTACGGTTGTCCACATAAGTCCATTTGACCGTCTATGAACCTACGGTCATATTCAATCACAATCATGTTATGAGTTATATCATGCACCCATTGGTCAATAATCTTACTTGGGCTCACAAAGTAAGTCCTCGCCACACATACACTCAAGCATTGCCGGGAATGGAGTCGAGGGCCCACAATAACCTTTAGTATACTTCAAGCGCACAACGGTTCAAGATAGCCTTATGATGATTGTTTGGTCAATGCAAGAGTCTCAAGGCGACAATTTTCACCTTCCTAAAAACAACTCAATGTCCTTGACCATGAGATCAAGGGCAAATGTGCTAGGCCCAAGTGAAGCTTTTCTTGAGGTACCCTTAACTACCAAAAACTTGAAGAAAAAGAAAGAAAACAAGAAAAACTGACTCGACCCTTAAGAAAGTTGTCACGCTATCTATCATTGGAAAGAGCCACCCGGTTCACACAACACTCTACCCTTGGAAAGAACCGTGGCATAAAGAAAACCAAGGGCTTATTTCAATACCCAAGACAAAAAACAAAACAAGGCCATGAGCCTAACCTTGCAACTATCATGAAAAATCTAACGAAAATAACAAAACCGAAGAAAAACCATCAACCGGCAACCAAATGAATATGTACACCAAGATAGTAGAATATACAACTAAAGAGATTCAGAATTGAAGTTTATATACAATCCAACTATGTCTACGAATGTACTGAAAAGAAAGACAGAGTGAAAAAATATATACAATCATCCAGTTTAACCAAACAAAAGTAGGGACACACCCCCACAAATAAAATCTAGCATTGTCCCCAATGCTAACTACCAAATATAACATCAAAAAGGAAAGAGCAAGGGATATAGAAAATGACCCCTCAAGCCTCATCTGCCTGGCTATGCTGCTCGGTAGCTCCCACGTCCTGTGTGTCGGCAGGGACCTCAGACTGGTCCCCAGCCAGCTGCTGTTCTACTGGGACATGTGATGGAGGCTCGTCTGACTGTGCAGGAGGCTCATCTGACTGAGTGGGAGGAGGATCTGACTGTGCAAGAAGCTCATCCAAGTGAGTGGGGGGGGATTTGACTGTGTAGGTGGAGGATCCTCACGCTCAGTGGCTAAAGTAATCACAACTCCCTCAGTGTTGAGGAGTTTCCTCTTCTTCCTGGGCCGAAGCTCCTGAACTGGTGGCTGCTCGGTGGGGGTCTCCATGACAAGCTCCTCAAATAACAAGTCTAGCTGATCCGCCACTAGCATGTCCACCTGCGTCCTCAATGTTGCTACCTCCTCCTTTGAGGCTTTGGTCTTCCTGAGCTTCCTATGCTCCTTCGCCAAGCTCTTCAGTACTTTGCTGTGCTCGCCAACTGACTTGGCTAAGGAATCCTGCTTCTTCATCATTGCTTCCTAGTTTTCCACGATTTTCTTCAAGGTGTCTTCGATTGAAGCAGGTACCTCAACCGTCACTGGTGCTCTCTCGGCCTGAACAACTACTGTCAAGGTGGACAACTTGGATGTCGCTGCCAACATCCAGTTGTTCAAACTAGCTAGTGAATGGGTGAGCTGATTGGCCGTGAACCTGTGAGTCTTGGAAACTGGAACTACTGGCTCAATAGAAGAAGAAGGTGGTGCTGAACAAAACCCTGGGGGCACCAAGCTAGTGCCAATGGGTTGTACCAAAACAGTTGGCTCTTCAGACTGGCCAACTGTGGAGGAAGTGGATGCCTGACCTTTCTTCGCACTCTTCGGGTTGTCAGGGCCCTTTTGATCATACCAAGAGTAGGGGCTCACCGGTTGGACCTTCACATCAAACTTTTTCTTCTGTACCCCTAACTCTTGGAAATACACGGTCAGTGTGTTTAGGAAGGGGTAGTTGGTTTTGGTCTCATTCTTCCAAAAATAGCAAAATCTGACACAGGACCCATATGGTCCAAACTCGAGGCTCGGACCAAAGTCCAATAACCCATGACCCCACAAGTTAGAATATATGATTTGTTTCACAATCCTACCTCAAATTGAGGTTGAATCACCCAAAATTTCACAAGCCCTAGTTCTACCCAAAACCCCCATTTTCTACCTTGAATTCATGACTTAGGGCTAGGATTAATTATTATTAGGTGATTAAATAATGAAGAAATGAGGTTAGAAAAATTTACCCAAAGAGTTATGGAGGATTGGGAGCTTGGGACTTGAAAATGGAGGGTGGAGGAGAAGAGCCCGTATGAGTTTTATGAGAAAAATCCTGTGCTTCTGTTCTATTTTTATGAAAAATCGCTGGGCAAAAATGCCCTATGCGATCGTATAGAAGGCGCAGCGATCGCATAGGGTAGGGAGCTAATGCAGTGCGATCGTGGAAGGCTTGATGCGAACGCATAGAGTAGATACGACTAGGCCAGGGAAGTGCTCTATGCGATCGCGATAGGAACAATGCGATCGCATAGGTTTGGGAAGCTAGGCAATGCAATCGCACAAGGAGAGCTACGATCGCATTGAACAATTTTGGGCTGCTGAATTTTTACACTATGCGATCGCGGAAGGACCTATGCGGTCGCTTAGAACATCATACTAGATACTAGCAACAACTAAAAATTCCGGATTTTCAAGTGCAAAATATCCTGAACCACCCCCGAAATCACTCCCGAGCCCTCGGGGCTCCTAACCAAATGCACACACTAACTCAACAACATCATACGAACTTGCTCGAGCGATTACATCGCTAAAATAACATCAAAAACAAAGAATCAACCCCCAAAACTCAAGATTTCATTTCAAAGTTCATAAATTTCTAACTTTAGCTTTTTAGGTCCGAAACACGTCAAACGACGTCCAATTGCGACCAAATTTAAAAGGAAGCGCTTAACCATTATTTAAGACATGTACCATGCGTTGGAACCAAAATCATATGCGTCCATTGGACTAATACGATTTGTAAATCTCATTTTCAATTTATAACGATTGTTATATGAATATGTCTTTCTTATGCATAGGCCAATGGACTTATGTGGTTGTCGTTTTACTTATGAATACGTATTAGTTGAGTGACTTCCATTTATATATCGTGGTTGTTATTTAATAATTTCACGGACTTATAACATTACTAGTATATTATGCTCGTAATATGTTAGTCATGAACATATATACGAAATTTATATGATTGGCTCCATATATATTTACCATTATTCCTAGTATATGACCGGATCCAGATAGTACTAATTTTTGTAAATTCAAATGAATATCCTAAATGTCAAAAAGGCAATATGATTGTACACCTCAAAGGTCACTCAATACTAAACTGAGTGACCTTTGTTCTCATATTTGGAAAAGGTCGGAATTATATGTGGTTGTCGTAGGTCGATGCAATGAATATTACTAACTTCTTTGGTCCATATTTGTAGTATCTTCTGGGTGGTGCATTTGCATGATATTAACATATAATAATTCAATAATGTAGTAGTATACAATGTGGGTCAGTGATACGGGTTATGTATATACACGTTTATGATCGGTCACATAAGTCCGAACAAGATGTATCAACCATAACCGTACCCAAGATGCAATTACATAATACACATAACCCAGACACTCGTAGCGATAACTTTTAATCATAGCAATTGCCCAAAACAACTAAATCGATAATAAACATATTATCCAATAAAGCCCCACTCCAACACTTACGTATATTGCCAATGATGAATGAAACACGCAGAAAGTCAAAGTCATTCCTCAGATCAACCATTCATGAAGCTCCCTCTCCTTTGGCTAGGACCATAGCAAATTTTTAAGCTGAACATCGATATTATCCTTCCAACATGCTGAAATCGAATATGTATATATTCATTATAGACCCCAACGATCTCATCTAACCCAACACAACTACTCTGGTGACATGAAACATCAACACAATATAAAGCCAAAACTCGTGCAACCCATGCACCAATAAGAAACAGTCTGAATATACTGAAATCATGAAAAGTGACTCAAATGAGAGAGTTATACCACAAGCTCACCTATACTAACACGATGATTACTTATCATAACTCGAAACTGGAGTAGTAGGAAAGTATTATTGTCAAAGTACTTATTAGGACAGACAATATATGGTCAAGTCCAATCGTGATACCTTTTATAGTCCATATGAATCACAAGGTTGATATTCGTGAACCTTCTTGTGACATTATAAACTGATATGACTGATAGAACGATACAATATAGTTAGTAATATGTCGTTTATAATCTACATAATATTATACAAATTAACTTCTTTCCTAACTAAAAGTAATCGATGACTATGACATTACTACATTTATTAGTTGAATATGATTAGTCACCAAAATATATTATATTTTAATAATAGACAGTTTACTAATATGTAGAATACCCATTACTATCACGCTTCGTTTAAATAATATTTTCACGTTTGGTTGACCTTGTTACGACAACCACATAAGTGGGTAAATAATATCACAGTGCAATATACTAATGTGTTATAATGTTATGAACCGTAACGTTATAACAACGACAATATGAGCTCTAGTCCACTAATGAATACTCATGAAACTATGTGATTATTCCTGAAAACCACAGAGTCTGGTTTTCAGAAGGGTAGTGCAGATCGCACAAAAATGAGTGTGGACTCAGACAGTCCATTGCGGACCTCACAAAAGTGAGTGCGGCCACAAAGTACCCATTAAGGACCTCACAAAAGTGAATGAGGTCGCAAAGCCCCAGGTTCAGACTACTGGGCTCTCTGAAGTTCCATCATTGCGGATCATATAAAAGTGAGTGCGACTGCATAAGTCCATTGCAGATCGAATAATTTTTAGTGCGGCCGCATAAGTCAAGCTCACTATTCTCAGAACTTAGAGGGTTGCGGACCTCACAAAAGTGTACAACCGCATTACCTCTATTGCGGACCACACAAAAATGTGTACGGCCGCACAATTCAAACTTAATTAACAGGCACTGACCTAGGGTGAATGCATATTTGTTCTCTAATTGACATGGTTTTCGCAATTAAACTTCCTTAACCTAGACCCCAATTATCATGCAAAACGCTACCCATATGATTTCTAAGTAGAAACAATAAAACTCTGATATTTTTTAGCATGAAATTAACCCTAAATCTAAGAACAAAAGCAAATAAAAGATAAAGAATCTAACGACGAACTGAACATACAAATAATGAAGATGCAGGTAATGAATTGAGTGAAAAATTTAAGTGCAAATGGGGAAAGCTAATGTGCAAGTTTAATCTTTAAGGCCCAGGAGTTCGAAAAGTGTAAACATGAGAGAGGTTCTATTTATACTTTTACTTATGGGACCCCCTTTTTAACCTAAGTGCGGTCACATAATTTTGATGCAGACCGCACTCCTTACCCGTTTTTGAGATTACTGGATGTGGACTGCACAAAAATCAGTGCGGCCATGCGAACCGCACAAAAATGTGTGCGACCGCATTTCCTTAGGCGTTTTTAATAGACCAACTTCAGAGACCATGCATTTTGAGACTTAGCCAAAATTTTTATGCACAGTCTCTGCAATGCACACCTATTCCTGCATACGCTTCAACACTGGTTAGCAAAAATCAAGCCTTCTGCATATGAATATACGATGGAATATATATTCCATAGAGTAATGGTATGTGGACATTTATTTTCATTATTCGGATGACTCTGAATAACATTATAATATGTGAACTGGGTACCATGTTATTAGAAGCATACTAAAATGGACCGTATTAATCTAATACCATATTATATTATACGTAATCTTAAACGGAATGAATTTTCATAGTCATTTAATAATTGTAGTCCAATAACAACTATAACTCAATCCACTTAGTGTGAGATTATACTATCATAGTCTTATAACATATCGTATTGGTGAGCCATCTTATAATTAAACGTTATTAATTGTGTCATATACTATTATCGATTGTAGTGGATGCCTTGGTTAGAATATAATTACTAAAATTATATGGATTTGGTATAAACATCTGAAATAGTATAATGAATACAACGTATTATACGATCGGAGATTCTAATATACTCCGAATATATTCATTCAATTACATAGGGCATCCTCAGATGAATACTTCGTCGTCCTAATCTTGAGATAAGAGAACACAATCCAAATCATAAATATATCTTCTTGAATTTAACTACGGATTATTTGTGGGACTTAAAATTGTTATATATCGGGGACTAATAAATGAACATTACTTTATATCGTATACAATTATACTAGGAATGCATAATTGTATGATTGGATTAAGTATAACTAGTATTAAAACCTGCGCGATGCGCGGTACTTTTGAAGCATTATCCTCCAGCAACTTTAAGGGTAATCCTCTTTTAAATCTTCACAATTGGACTAATAGTTAGTGTTGCAGATAAGGAACAATCCTTCCTCATTTAAGTAACTGGTGTAATTATCAAGTTATCAATGACCTCATAGTGTATTTTATAGAAATAAATAATGCAATTAAACACAGGCATAAGTTATACTATATATAAAATTTTGAGAACAAAATCAAATAGCAGAACACGTTAAGAAAGAACATTTTCAAGCCAGTATCAAAATGAGGGGCTTGTGCAATAGCACATTGAGAATCCTGACGTAATGTTTTACTAAGCAGATAATAAGAGAAGTATTTGGGGCATCTTTATATAATGGGAAAAGTATATTACTACAACCATCTTTTCCTAATCGAGTCCTGAAGCATAAAATATTCAGATACCATCTGTCCTGAAATAGCACCAAATTGGGTATATGCTACTGTTGAACACCTCTTCTACCTCGACTGGGGAACTGTTTATCGACAATAATCAACAAAGGAGAAAACTTAGGAGATCGAGCATGATAAATATGTACTATATTAGAGATAAATATTACATGTTTGAAACTGACCATACGTTATATCACACAAAGGAGGATTAATTTCTTCATTTTCGATATCAATCCCTCTGTCATTTTTGTGATCAACATTCTCTATAAAAGAAATGGCATTGTTTTGAAAATAAGTTACAGAAAAAATAATACGAAAGAAAAATAGCAACTAATCTACATAAAGCCTACCAAAAATTTAATTAATTCTTCCTTAAAAAAGAATACATACCATAAGTAAATTATACCGATATTATGTATATTGTTCGCAAATATGGTCAGATACAAAGCTTATACTAAATGTAGAATTATTATTTCAACTTAATATTAATGTGTAATTTATTTAAAATTATATTAATTGATTCTTTCTCAAAAAAAAATACCTACCATAATCTAACAATCATTAATTAATGGCAGAGAACTTTTTAATAAATTGATTATATTTATTTATTTTTTGGACATTGGTCCATTAAACGTTTTTTGGAAAGAACTTTTAATATGGTGCATTACGTAATTTTTCTGAACACTTTGATAAAAATGCAGTTCATAAATCCTGTTATTGTTAATTAGCTCCACATAAAATTGTGGACAATGTTTCTTCAAATGGGAAAGGTATTTAGTACTATTTCCCTAGGCTATGATGAAGACTCATGTTAAGAACTTTCTGTTTACTCTTTTTTCAATTTTTGGATGGGTGTTTGGTCGTTTCATTAATATTTGAGATTGTGAAGCTCTATTTTATTTTGCCTTTTTTTTAAATCTTTGTGTATAAGAAATATTTAAATTATCTACAGCTATAACGTAGTAAGTATGATCAACATAAATCCATAAATACGCTAAGTGAAATTAATTGTGAAAACTCAAAATATTCTTGGTTCCCTAGCATTAATACATGTCGTATTTATATTTGAATGGATCTTGATCAAAATATTCTTTTCATAATATGCTTCTTGATTATTGCATGATTATTCACTTTCCAAATATATTTCTAGATCAGCACTCTCATTCATCCTTGATTTCTTCAATTTGAAGCAATTTATGAATATTTTTGGTTATATAATATTATTCCTTATATGGTAAAGTTTGATTACCGTGTAAATATTTAAACTTCTAAGTAATATACACTTGTATTATGC